>PVJN01014948.1:0-45496 GCA_004026805.1 Lasiurus borealis | reverse complement strand
GAACTCCTTTAGCTTTTTCTTATCTGTGAAGCTCTTTATCTGCCCTTCAATTCTGAATGTTAGCCTTGCTGGATAGATTATTCTTGGTTGTAGGTTCTTGCTATTCATCACGTTGAATATTTCTTGCCACTCCCGTCTGGCCTGCATGGTTTCTGTTGAGAAATCAGCTGACAGTTGTATGGGTGCTCCCTTGTAGGTATTGAAGTGTTTTTCTCTTGCTGCTTTTAATATTCTCTCTTTGTCTTTTGCTCTTGGCATTTTAATTATGAAGTGTCTTGGTGTGTTCCTCTTTGGATTCCTTTTTTGTGGGGTTCTGTGTGCTTCCTGGACTTGTAAGTCTATTTCTTTTACCAGATGTGGGAAGTTTTCTTTAAATAGGTTTTCAGTATCTTGCTCTCTCTCTTCCTCTGGCACCCCCACAATTCTGATGTTGGTACGCTTGAAGCTGTCCCAGAGTCTCCTTACATTATATTCACATTTTTGGATTCTTTTTTCTTCTTGCTTTTCCAGTTGAGTGTTTTCTGATTCTTTATATTTCAAATTTTTTACTTGATTCTTGCCTTCCTCTAGTCTGCTGTTAGGTCTCTGTATAATATTTTTTATTTCAGTCAGTGTATATTTAATTTCTAGTTGGTCCTTTTCCATCTCTAGTTGGTTCTTTTTCATCTCCTCTTGGGTCTCGTTAACTTTATCCATCTTTTCTAGGAAGTTCTTGAAAAACCTTATAAGCTTGATTTTGAACTCTATATCCAGTCATTTGTTTTCCTCCATTTCTTTTGTTTGTGATCTCTTCCTTTGTCTCGGCATTTTCACTATGCTGGGAGAACTTTTGTGTTGGATTCAGCCTTATGATACCAGACTTGCAAAACTGCAAAAGCCTCTCTGTTGAGTTTGGGATGGGTGGAGTCTCAGGGCTTAAGGGACCACTTTGCCTTCCAGTTGGCCCCGCCCTCCATGGCCCCTGAGTCTCACTTGACTGGGTAATCAACCACAGAAGAGGCAGTAGCTTGTCTACATGGGAAACCAAACATTATATTCATGAGTCAGAGAAGCTTTTGAAACCCACTTGCCAAACCTCAAATGGTCCATTAGGCAATTTAAAATGACCGGGACTAGTGTAAATAGTCTTCCTTGGGTTGTACTTTGAACAAGTGGTACAATGGGGTAAGATATTTTTGTGGCCTAATTATTATTTCTCCATCAATTGATTTACTAATGCTATTATTTTGTCAATGGACCAATGGTTTAATGCATTATAAGTGAAAATTTTAGAATCTCTGGTAGGACTGGGTTGTTATTTAGCCCAAACCAGAGCTTTCTCTTTTTATCAAACCAACAACACTGGGTTTCTAATCTTGTTTTTCCTTTTCTGAGGCAATTGTTGGACTTCATTAGCCAGTTTTTTGGTTATTAACATGGGGAAATATCCCTCAGAGGATGACAGGTTTTACTGCTGTTGGTTTCTTTAAGGGCAGCATTCCTTATGGAAGTATTAAAAAGGTGATGATTTCCTTTAGCTTCCAGATAGCAAAGTTTAGAATGCCCTGGGATTTTTAATAATAGCTTAAACATGAGGTAAAACAGTATAGCATCCAATAATTTCTGAACATACTGGCCTTTTAAAATTTTATTTCCACTGGAAGTAAGTGAGCCACATTACTTCCATACATTCCCAAAATCATGAGTTACTCCAGAATCATATCTATTATCAGTATAAATGTTGACAGTTTTGCCCTTAGCTAGGGTGCAGACCTATGTGAGCTTGTATAACTCAGCTTATTGGGCTGCAGTCGCCAAAGGTAAAGGTGCCACTTTAATTACATCAAAGGGTGTTGATATTGGGTAATAGCAATGTTTGCACTATATTTGTCATTGTCATCTTTTAAATAAGAATCATCAATGAACCATGAGAGGTTGTTGTTACTCAAAGGATCAGGAGGGATCAGAAGGTGATATGTCAGTATTAAGCAGTCGAAAGAGGATTCATTGGTAATGGAAGGGAGAAGAGCAGCAGGGTTAAGGTTATTATGATGTCAAAGAGTTATGTGAGGAAGAATCAACAAAACAATTTCATAGGAAAAGCAACTAACTGAAAACGTTGCGTGTGATGAGAATTCAGAAAGGCTTTTACTGCCTGAGATACAAAGATAGTTAGAGAGGATTCCATAACGATTTCCTCAGTGGCCTTGACTAAAATGACAGTGAAAGTAATAGCTCTAAGACAAGGGAAATATTCCTGGGCCACAGAGTCCAGTTGCTGGCTACAATACCCTATGAGTTGTTGGTGTCCTCTCAGTTTTTGGTGGAGTTCCCCAAGAGCATTCTCATCCTTTTCATTTACAAAAAAAAAAAGGAAAAAACATGCTCAAGGGCAGGTGGGTTCATTAAAGTCTCTTTTAAGGCTTTAAGTTATGTCCTTGAAAAGGGGTTTACAGAGGGTGGGGAAGGGACCAAAGTATTTAGATAACAGAATTCCATTTTTCAGAGACTTTTTCTCTAGAGCAAAAGTTTAAACATCCTGCAGAACAAATATCAGCATAATTTCACTAGAATAGTCCAATTATATGACATCAAACTGAAGGCTGAACAGCACAGTGCCAGTGGACCATCCTGGTTCCAAAAGGAAGGAGACTGAAGGCAGCTCAGTTTTTGTATAAGCAGCCTGGTTCCAAGGCCAGTACAGTTTCAGTGGAGCATCCTGATTTCAAGAGTTAAGCTGAAGTGCCAACTGAGTTCTCACAGACAAAACAATAAGAGGATAAAGCCTTAAATTAGATCCCAAGTAGAACCTGGAGAGCTATAACACACAAAGAAAGTAGAAGCTCAGATCCAGAAGGGGCCATGCAGAAGGTAGTCAATTGATGATGTTTCTTTCTCATCAATGTTTTTACCTCTCTATCCTTCTCCCTTCCTCTCTATCTAAAAAATCAATGAAAACATATTTTAAAAAAGAAAGAAATTCTGAACTGGTCATGGAATAGAAGTAGTAGATGAGAGTAAGTCACAGAGGTTTTTCTGGCAGAAAAATAAATAGGAAATATATTTCAAATTAATAGTAAATTAGAAAACAGAATAACAGAGAACAGTAATAGAGCTTTTACCACAGATAGAAGGCAAGATGAGGGATAAGCTATGCCTAGCATTTGCTGTTCTGCTACAACCTACTGACCATTGCCAAGGAGATGCTACCACCAGGACATTGACTACAACAGTAATAGGTTCATAAAGGCAAGACAGAGAGATCCTGGAGGGCATGTCTCTGAGCTATGAGCCCAATGTGTTTGTGGCTCATGTTTCCCTCAGACTACTTTAATGTAGAACATTGCTAATCTAGGTCACTGTCAACCTAGTTCATTGACAAACACAATTTTTTCAATGAAATAAATGGTAAATTTTTAACTTGACATATAATCTGAAATATAAAACCTTTTAATGCATATAAAGTGTTCAGAATTTAATTATTTACCTGTGTAAATAAAGTTTATTTTTATTTATTTTTATTTTTTAATTACAGGTTAAATTCAATATTATTTTGTATTAGTTTAAGGTGTACAGCACAGTAATGAGACAATCATATACTTAACAAAATATCCCCCTTGATATTTTCAGTACCCACAAAGTTTCTTGTTGATGATAATCTACAAGAATTAAAAAAGAACATCACCAGGCCTTCATTGGAAATTTGTGAGCAACCATTTCAAGCATAAATTCTGATATATATTTACAAAAAGAAAAGTAATGTCCATGGTAGTGGAACTTTCTCAATAAAATTTGAAAAATATTACTTTGCAAGTTCAAAGTTTCATTCAAATTCAATGATTAAAAATTTTCCCAATGCCTTATATTTTATTTTTCTTATAATATAAAAATATAAAACTTTTTTTCTTCATATTCCATATAGATAGCCAAGTGGCTAGGAGGAGAAGTGGCTGTATAGAAAGGTTTGAAAATTATAACTATCTGTCTGCACTTTGAGAAACTATCAGGAATCTAGAATGCACTCAATCTGAGAGAAAAGAATGCTCTAGAGTGATAAATATGAGAAGAGTATCTGCCATTCCACTATATAATTATAATATCATCATATCATGTTTATTTGCCAGACAAATAAATAACTTATTACAATTTTATATCTGGATTACTACTATTTTCTGCCTTAAACTGGCAAAATTAAAAAGGATAATCATTACCATTTGGAGTCTTTGTAACAAAAGAACCACCATGACACACTTCTGTGTACTACCTATAATTCCTAAGAATTTAATTTAAAATAATAACTGGGCAAGTGCACTGACATGTATTTTCAAGGTTATAACAACTAAAACTTGAAAAAAAATTACCTCCATTTCCAACAATAGGAAACTGGTTAAATATGACAGACATATAATAGTAAGAGATTCATTGGGGGTGTTCCTATTGATATGTAACAAAATATCCCTAAACTTTATTGACTTAAGAGAGCAATAACATTTACCTACAATTTGTGCAAGGTTCAGCAAGGACTGCTTGTCTCTGCTCTACTTGGTAGCCTTGGTTGCTCAAAGGCCTAGGGATTTATGCTGGAGTGAGCCACCCACTCCCTGCTTATTACTCCATATGTTCTCTCCAGCATGACTGCTTCAGGATAGCCAGCCTTTTTTCTTGTCATGTAACTCCCAGGTGTCACTTTTTATAACCTAGCTTCAAAATAAACATAGCATCACTTTGCCATGTTCTATTAGTTAGAATCAAGTCACTATGGAGGAGAATTAAACCCCAACTTTGGATGGGATGGGACTACAAATTTACAAATATGTTTTAAAACATCTATATGATGCAAACTTACTGACTTTCAAAAATCCTTATATGAGTAAAAATGTTACAAAACATATATACATATTAATCACTTGCTATGTATATTTGAATGTGAAAATTATCTAGTAAACTAAATATCATTTCAAGGTTATGCACCAAAGTATTAGCAATCTTTTTATGTGAGTAGAGGATTAAAATAACAAGACGATTTATTTAGGTTCTGTATTTTTTCTGTAAAATTTTTAAAACACTAATTTGCTTGGCAAGTCTCTAGAGGTGGGTTCAGAGTTCTGCTTCTTCATTTTTACTATGAAGCTTCTACTTAATCTTTAACCCCTTAAAAATATGCCAGCTCTTTTTTAATCAATGATTTGGGCAACAAATATGTATTAAATTCCTGCAGAATAGAGAGGTATTCTAAAACTTCAAGGTTCATAGAAAACTTTAAATAGTGACATATCCTTAATATATTTTAAGGGAAATAGCAAAGAGGATTAATAAGGACAAAAGAGACAAGGATTAAAATATATATAAAATTTTTAAAAAGAGAAATAGCAGGTATTTTTATATAATTATCTAGATTCTCTGTTCTAATTTCTTGCAAATTTACCTTCTGCTCATCACCAATATTTCTGGTGAACTAAAGGAACAAGGCATTAAGCATACATGTTTATGCAAACTTCCAGCAAATATTACACACTGGGAATTTTCCAGTGTCAAAGGGTCTGTTCCAGAAGATGACCCTATATAGAACCACCGAGCAAACTTCAGGCCTATTCCATGCAGACCTGAGCAGTTGGGAAAGTCTGTTTCAGGTGCATTTCCTCAACTTCTTTGACTGTACATTTTCCTGGTCTTTCTTCTATGAAAGACCTCAGCCCAATGATCACATGTTGTATACCAGAATCTTCCCCTGCACTGCATTTCCTTAATGCCTGCCCTGATTTGGGAACTTCCCAGCCCAATTATTCTTTCCCATGGCCACCAACAAGCATTAGTTGTCAGATGTGTCAGTTTCCTCAAGGTCTTTACTCAGTGACATCCAGAGGTAAAAATTAGCTCAACATCTGTAATGAGTGAGAGGAATTCTTCAACTCTTCACTTACATCTTCATATATTCAATTAGTGTTCAAATCCCAACTATTATCTGTGTTTAGAAGTAAAGACACAGGGGAGGAGCCAAGATGGCGGCATAGGTAAACACCTACACTGCTGCCTCGCACAACAATTTCAAAACTACAACTAAAAGACAGAACAGACATCATCCAGAACCACAGGAAAGCTGGCTGAGTGGAAGTTCTACAGCTAGAAGGAAAGAGAGGGGCTCACGGAGACCCAGAGGAACTGCAAAAAGCTGAGGTACGGAGACGCGCGCGCTGAGAGTGGGTGCCCGAGTACCTGGCTGGCTTTCTCTGACAGGAGGGAAACGGAGACCCCCAACAGCATTGAACCCTCCGACACTAAACCCCAGATCCAGCTGAAACTCATACGGGGGGAGTTTGGACTGTGAAAAGGGAGAAGTGCACAGAAACTTAGGGGAGTCGCAAAAGATAGGAGGGCTGGTCACGGTGGCGTGCACGCGCACACACAGGGCGCCGGTGCCACACTGAAGACAGATTGCTGATTGTGCTGCTGGCTTTTGCGACTGGGTGGGAGACAGACCCTCCCAACTGTGCCACTTCTGAGTCCACTGGGCCCCTGTTTCGGGCGAAACCCTGGAGACCTAGACTCGTGTGGTCCTGGTGCGCAGGGGAGCAGGGGAGCTGGAAAGGCAGCGGTCTAGAGGCACTTCGGGCGCGCGCACAAGGACCGCTCCAGCGATTACCCAGTCACGTGAGACTCCGGGGCCGTGGAGGGCGGGGCCGACTGGAAGGCAAGGCGGTCCCTTAAGCCCTGAGACTCCACCCCTCCCAAGCTCAACAGAGGCTTCTGTGGTCTTACAAGTAAAAAAGTTTCCCCGACATAGTGAAAATGCCAAGACAAGGGAAGGGATCAAAAACAAAAGAAATGGAGGGGAAAAAACGACTGGATATAGAGTTCAAAACCATGCTTATAAGGTTTTTCAAGAATATGCTAGAAAAGGCAGATAAATTTAGCGAAAGCCTATTTGAGATACAAAAGAGCCAACTAGAGATGCTAGAGATGATGCATAAAATTAGCAAGCCCCAAGAGGAGATGAAAAAGGACCAACTAGAGACACTAACTGAAATAAAAAAATACAGAGTCCTAACAGCAGACTAGAGAAAGGCAAGAATCAAGTTAAAAATTTGAAATATAAAGAAACAGAAAACACTCAACTGGAAAAGAAAGAAGAGAAAAGAATCCAAAAATGTGAATATAATGTAAGGAGATTCTGGGACAGCTTCAAGTGTACCAACATCAGAATTGTGGAGGTGCCAGAGGAGGAGAGAGAGCAAGATACTGAAGGCCTATTTGAAGAAATAATGACTGAAAACTTCCCACATCTGGTAAAAGAAATGGACTTACAAGTCCAGGAAGCACACAGAACCCCACATAAAAGGAATCCAAATAGAAACACACCAAGACACATCATAATTAAAATACCAAGAGCAAAAGACAAAGAGAGAATATTAAAAGCAGCAAGAGAAAAACAGTTTATTACCTACAAGGGAGCACCCATATGACTGTCAGCTGATTTCTCAACAGAAACCATGCAGGCCAGACGGGAGTGGCAAGAAATATTCAACGTCATGAATAGTAAGAACCTACAACCAAGAATAATCTATCCAGCAAGGCTAACATTCAGAATTGAAGGGCAGATAAAGAGCTTCACAGATAAGAAAAAGCTAAAGGAGTTCATCAACTCCAAGCCAGTGTTATATGAAATGCTGAAGGGTACTCTTCTAGAAGAGGAAGAAGAAAGAGGTAAAAGCCAAAAAATTATGAACAAATACATATCTATCAACAAGTGAATCTAAAATTAAGTGAATTAAAAATTTGATCAACAGAATAAAGTGGTGAATATAATAGAATCGGGAGCACAGAAAGGGAGTGGACTGTTAATTCTTAGGGGGAAAGGGGTGAAGGATGTACAGGGAGAGACTGGACAAAAATCATACACCTATGGATGAGATCAATGGGAGGGAGCTAAGGGCAGACGGAGGGGTGGGAGCTGGGTGGAGGGGTGCTATGGAGGGGAAAAAGAAACAAATGTAATAATCTGAATAATAAAGATTTAATTTCAAAATAAATAAATAAATAAATAAATAAATAAAAGAAGTAAAGACACAGAGTTGAATGAGCCTGGCAGACAAACATAATTATAATGCAATTAAACTAGCATCAAGAGATAAATATTAATAAAGACTTATTTTAAAACACGAAATGGTTATGCCTTTTTGCAGGAATTTTTTATAAAGATTGCATGCAGAAAATAATTGAGGTGTGACTGGATGGATAATTTCTTTTATTATTCCTGTTATAGTTCAGTATTTTTGAAATTATAAAGAAAGAATAAAATGGATAAGGATATTTGAGGAAGTGAAAATTAGTATATAAGCATGAAATAGCATGGCAAAATCAAATCATTACAAGTATTCCTATGTGGCCCAAGGGTATAAATAGAAATCTTAAGAGACGAGTATGATAAAGTAAGCCAGAGCCAATGGTATCCAGTGGGACATTACAGGGCTTTATTACCAGAAGAGTGATATTAAAGGATATGTTTTAATGTATTTAGTAAGTGAAGAAACTTAATATTGAATGTATTATAGTAGTTGAATGGGAAGTACCAGTTTCCAAGTAATAGAGAGAAAAGTTAGGAGGCTGATGAGATAATCTGAGAAAAATCTGGAAGTCTGAAGCAAGGCAGTGCAGTAGGTAACAGAAGTAAACTCAAAATGTTTAAAACTTGAATACACTAATGATGGATTATATATACAGAGATAAGAATTGAATATCCTCTCTTGAGCAACTAAGGAAAATAATAACTTATTATATAAATAATCCATAGAAAAGAACATATTCAGAAAGAATGAGAAGAGTTTGGTTTGGATCATGCTGGATTTGAGATGCTTAATAGACATTCACATTGAGATATGAATGTAGGCATGCAATTAAAATGTATGTCTGTAACTCAGGGGAACAGTTAAAAAGGAGATACTTTTGGAGCATTAATCATTGGGCAGTAGATAGAACTATGTAACAGGATGAAATCATCACACACACACACACACACACACACACACACACACACACACATTGAAACATCCAAGAATAATTATGGGGAACACCAAAATGTATAAGGGAGGAGAATGGTAAATCAATTAAACATGTCATGATAAACCATAAACACAGGAGATCTAGAAGAATGTGTCACTGGAGTATCAGGGAGAAGAGAATGTCAGAAAAGAATGGCCAGTAGGCTATAATGGTCAATAATAGATGAAGAATTACAAGAAACAAAGTCTTCTGACTGCAGCCTGAAATAAAAAACTTCAGTGAGAGCCATTTTTTTAAAGAGGTATTAATAGAAGCCAGAGAACAATGGTTGAGAATTTATATGTATAAAAGCCTAAGTGACCATTATGACCAAATGACTGAACCAACCGACAAGTGGCTGGTAGCTATGACACGCACTGACCCAGACCTTGCTGCTGGGCCTTTGACAGCCCTGAATCTGGTTCACACACACCCTGGACCTGGACAGGAGGGAGGAGGGGGTCTGATTCCTCACAGAATTGGCCATTTGTTAGCTTGCTAGTGAGGCCAACCTCCTCTAGTCCCTCCCCATGGCAGCCCCCCCCCATCCCTGATCAGCCACAATCACCAGCCAGGCAGAGGGACCCCACCCATGCATGAATTCATGTACCAGGCCTCTAGCTGAATATAAGCTGAAGAAAATGAAAAGGAAAATGTGGGTTACTAGTGGAGGTAGGATCACAAGAAAAACTTTTACAGCATTAAGAGTGAAGTTTTCTGATCTGTACAAAAAAAAATGGCAATAGAAAGGAGAAGATTGAAATCAGAGAAAGAAAATATAATTGACTGATTAAGATCTTGAAAGAACTAGAAGGTAGATTCAAGAGTTTGGAGAAGCCTGGCCACTGTGGTTCAGTGGTTGAGTGTTGACCCAGGAACTAAGAGGCCACCAGTTAGATTCCCAGTCAGGGCACATGCCTGGGTTGTGGACTGTATCCCTAGTAAGGGGAATGCAGGAGGCAGCTCATAGATGAAGTTTCTCTCATCAAGAGTTTGTGTCTTTTTTTATTTTTTTTTGGTGGTGGGGGGCGGGGGGAGTAAATGGAGGGGGAGGCCAGAGGCAAGAAGATGGGAAGCTAGGAATTGAAAAGCAAGAAAGGTAATGTTAATCATTTCCTGTGGTCACTGTTTTCTCAGTTAAGCAAAGGAAAAAATAACTTTAAAGAATGAGGCATATAAAATAATGGGACTTCTGAAGTATCTGGAATATTCATTTAGGGGAAAAACAGGAAAGTGACTGGAAACAGTTTTAGGATTTCCAAGATTTTTAATATTTCCAATTTCAGAAATATGGCATGTCACTCAGCCACACACTGTGGGGTTTTTCTTTCTCTTGCAAAGTCCAAAGGCTTTGGAACAAGAAACAGAAAAGCAGATAGTTACTGGGAGCCAGCTTTGGGTGTGGCAGAACACTGGAGAGAGAAATTGAAAGTGTTAATAAGTTTTCCTGAAGTTATTCATGAGGGCAGACAAGTATTTAGCTGGGGGTGAAAATGATGTCAACTCAAAAAGGGAGAATAAGAAGTCATGAGTTCAATCAATTTCATTAAAAATTTACCTACTGTTCATGTACTACATCCTGAGCGCTATACTAAGTACTGAGGAAGGAGCATAATACCTCCAGCGATGTATAGTCCAACAAGAGAAATAAACATAACAATTTAGTGCCAAGATAAAAATACATTTGGAATGTAAGTTAGAGAAGAATAAAAAGGAAGGTAGTTTAGTGGAGATAAAAAAAAAATGAAAAATATGGACAGCAGTTTGTGGTTGTATAGTTCATGTCTCCATGAGGACTTTAAGGAGTAAATCTATATATGTCCAGGTATCCTATTAGGAGGATTATTTGAGGTTAGGATTTTTTATATTGGACCGTGAATATCTAGCATAAAGGATTATTTTACTATTTGCTTCTGATTCAGCCATATCAATATTTACTAAAGTTTCAAAGGAAGAGAATGAAACTTAATAACTATTAATATTAACTATGTGGTAGGCAGGATTCAGAGACCTATACTTTTAATGTTCATAATGCCTTTACAGTAACTATCATTATTACACTGATATTACTAATCAGGAAATGGAGGAATGAAGAAGTTAAGTAATTTCCCCCTGATCACACAGTGACAGAACCATAATTCTATCCCAGATAGTTTGGTCTCAAGAACATGATATTGTTGCCTCACAACTCATCATGTAGAAAACTGAGACCAATAAAGGTATTTCTAAAAATGAATCTCCAACTTTTATGGAACTGAAGTGTTTTTAATTGTTCACTGGCCTCCCACTGTGAGAGGGAAGAAAATCCTTTATCATAATCCTAAAATAGGAATTGAAAAGCAATTAAGGAACAATAGCTAATTGCTAGTTTGCTTCCAAAAAAAGGATGATTTCTGTTAACTTTGTTGACTTTGTTTTGGTGAGTGAGGTTTGCAAGTATAAGCTAGATTGCAAGACAACTGAATTCTGGGATAAATTAAGAGCTGCCACCCATAATCTTCCTTTTTACTCCTCTCTCTAGTAAGCCCTCAGCCTTCTCTCTAAGTAAATATTGAAGTGTTAAGGTAGGAAACATTCAAATTTATAAAGAATTTTTGTGAGTTTATTTGAGCCAAAATATCTACAAATGCTAGGAAACAGTATCTCAATGAATTTAGATAATGCTCCAGAGAATGGAGCTTTGCACCTGGTTTTATACATTATAATAAAAAAAGGAGAAATGGATTATATGAAATCCTTTGGTGAGACGTAAGGGAGGTGGGGGAAAGCAAAGTGGGGAAACTTCTGGGATTGGATAAAAAAATAAAAGAATATAGATGAGAGAATCCAAGATGGCGGCATAGGTAAACACCTACACTGCTGCCTTACACAACAATTTCAAAACTACAACTAAAAGACAGAAGAGACATCATCCAGAACCACAGGAAAGATGGCTGAGTGGAAATTCTCTATATATAACTAGAAGGAAAGGGAGGGGCTCACAGAAACTCAGAGGAGCTGCAAAAAGCTGAGGTACAGAGACATGCGCGTGGAGAGAGTGGTTGCTGGAGAACCTGGCTTGCTTTCTCTGGCAGGAGGGAGATGGAGACTCTCAACAGCATTGAACCCCTTATCCTATGACACTAAACCTCAGATCCAGCTGAAACTCATATGGGGGGAGTTTGGACTGTGAAAAGGGAGAGGTACATGGAAATTTGGGGGAGTCACAAAAGATCAGAAGTCTGGTGATGCACACAGCACTGCGCGCAGAGGACCGGCTTCTGATTGTGCCACTGGCTTTCACGAGTGGGTGGGAGACAGACCTCCCAACTGCACCACTTGTAACTTCACTAAACCCCAGTTTCGGGCGAAATCCTGAGGACCCAGACTCATAACGTCCTAAAGCACAGGGGAGCAGGAAAGGCAGCAGTCTAGTGGCACTGCATGCGCGTGCAAGGGACTGCTCCAGTGATTACCCAGTCACATGAGGTTTGGGGGCCATGGAGGGCGGGGCCGAGTGGAAGGCAAAGCGATCCATTAAGCCCTGAGACTCCACCCATCCCAAGCTCAATAGAGAGGCTTCTGCAGTTTTTCAAGTCTGGTATCATAAGTCTGTGATCCAACACAGAAGTTCTTCTGGCATAGTGAAAATGCCAAGACAAGGGAAGAGATCACAAACAAAAGAAATGGAGGAAAACAAATGACTGGATATAGAGTTCAAAACCACACTTATAAGGTTTTTCAAGAATCTCCTAGAAAAGATGGATAAATTTAGCAAGACCCAAGAGGAGATGAAAAAGAACCAACTAGAGATGCAAAAGGACCAACTAAAAATTAAACATACACTGACTGAATTAAAAAATATTGTACAGAGACCTAACAGCAGACTAGAGGAAGCAAAGAATCAAGTAAAAAATTTGAAATATAAAGAATCAGGAAACACTCAACTGGAAAAGCCAGAAGAGAAAAGAATACAAAAATGTGAAGATAATGTAAGGAGCCTCTGAGACAGCTTCAAGCGTACCAACATCAGAATTATGGGGGTGCCAGAAGAAGTGAGAGAGCAAGATACTGAAAACCTACTTAAAGAAATAATGACTGAAAATTCCCACATCTGGTAAAAGAAATAGACTTACAAGTCCAGGAAGCACACAGAACCCCATATAAAAGGAATCCTAATAGGACTGCACCGAGACACATCATAATTAAAATACCAAGAGCAAAAGACAAAGAGAGAATATTAAAAGCAGCAAGAGAAAAACACTTCATTACCTACAAGGGAGCACCCATACGATTGTCAGCTGATTTCTCAACAGATACAATGCAGGCCAGACGGGAGTGGCAAGAAATATTCAACGTGATGAATAGCAAGAACCTACAACCAAGAATACTCTATCCAGCAAAGCTATCATTCAGAATTGAAGGGCAGATAAAGAGATTCACAGATAAGAAAAAGCTAAAGGAATTCATCAACTCCAAACCAGTATTATATGAAATGCTGAAAGGTACTCTTTTAGAAGAGGAAGAAGAAAAAGGTAAAAGATAAAAAATTATGAACAACAAATACGTATCTATCAACAAGTGAATCTGAAAATTAAGGGAATTGAAGATTTGATCTACAGAATAAACTGGTGAATATAATAGAATCGGGAGCACAGAAAGGGAGTGGACTGATAATTCTCAGGGGGAAAAGGGGGAGGAGTATACAGGGAGAGACTGGACAAAAATCATACACCTATGGATGAGGTCAACAGGAGGGAGGGAAGGGTAGAGGGAAGGTTGAGAGCCACGTGGAGAGGAACTATGGAGGGGAAAAAAGAGAAACAAATGTAATAATCTGAATAATAAAGATTAAAAAAAATAAAAAAATATATACATGGTTCTTTTATTGAGATGGGTGCAGGATAGTTAATAGTCAACAACTAGCTCAATAACAATAGGGGATTTGTGGTCTCAGAAGAGTGGTGCCTGTGCTTTGAGAGGTCCAGAAAAAAGAAAAATTACTTTGACATTCCAACAATATGTTATTGTAGATGCAAAAGTATACCATAAACAGGCTCAGTTAAGGTAGAGATCACTTTTGTCAGGGGAGATACAGGCCTAAGACATAACTGCTCACCATAAACTGATTTTAGTTGGGAAAAAAATTAATTTCAAACCACCCTTTGTGGTTACTTTAGGTCTCTGAGTTTGTAAGGCCACCATGCAGGTCAAACTGAGCTGGTCAGGTTATATGATGTGGCCCCTTTTCGTCCACAGACAGGATGGCTTAACATCAATTTGATGAAGTGTCAAATAATTAGCCTTTCTAGGAAGCCTATATATTTCAGCTAAATCCAGCCTCCATCAGTAACCACAACTTATCACTGAACACTTGTTTGGCATGGAACCTGTTTGGTTGGCAGAGTGACTTTCTTAAAATGCATTCTGATCCTCTGTTCTTGCATCAGAGCTCTGCAGTTAAGTTCTGGGCCAAGGGATAGGCACCATCTGCCTGAAGCCAAACAGATACCTGCTGTGAGTAGGCCTGTACCAACCTTCTCACCCTTTCACTCTCAGCCACTCCTTGGGAGAGTAGCTGGCCCACTACCTTCAGTTCTCTGTGAACCTGATGGAAACACCTACCAGAAAGCCTCAAAACCCATAACTGGCACCTTGGCTGCTTTGGCTCAGTGGATAGACCAAAGGATTCTGGTTTGATTCTGATCAGGGGCAAGTACCTTGGTTGCAGGCTCCTCTTTGGCCCAGGTTTCTCTCACATCAATATTTCTCTGTGGCTTTCCCTCTCTCTTCTACTCTCTCTAAAGATCAATGGAAAAATATCCTTGGATGGGAATTTAAAAAAAAATCTGTAACTGGCAATAGCACACTTATCCCCACTCACCTAAATCACCAACCCAGGTGCACTTGAGGAAGAGGCAGCAGTGGCAAATGGTTGTTGTTTGGGTATTTTGGGTATGGAGAGCAAAGCAGACATCCTCAGAGCCTTCAAGTCTCTGGGTGTCTTAGCCCTGCCTGCTCCTTCTATTATGAATCGTACAGAGGGCATCTGGGAGGCACACACCAGTCCACCCCATCACTCCTCCAGCCTGGGGGAAGAAGGATTTTCCTCTCCTCGTTCATTTTCTCTCTGCAGATCATATTTCATTGAGAAGCAGTACTTAATTAATAGTTTACTTTTCTATGGAACTGTTAGCATTCATAGGTATAGTAAATCATGCTTGTTTTCTAGTAAATGATAAAGTGAAATAGAAAAAGAAAGTTGGACTACAACTCTGAAGTACATGGAATTTACCCAAGTGCCATATGTAGAAACAAATTTATATCCATAGGTAAACCTATTGACAGAGCCATTATTATCTGTTTTCAGATTATTTAATTTTTTAAGTTATTTCATAGAAGGTGACACTTTCTTTTTATATTTTGTCTGTAATCTTTTATCTACCCTTCATTTTAGGCCAATGTTTCTGGGCTACACTACAAGACAGAACTAAAACATGAATGGTAAACCTGAAATTTTTTTACCTTTGGATTTTTTGGAAGACTTAAGGAAATTTATTAGTTTGCAAGTTTTCTTAACTTTCCCCCCTACAAGACTTGCTAAGTATGAGGCAATTATGATGACAAATATCCTTTATTAATTCTGTGGCCTCATTATGACAAGGAAGATCCCTTTCTTTATTCTGAATTGAGAAGAATTTTCCAATTGGCAAAGGGTAACTGTTGAGTATGCTGACAAGGGTTAGGCCATGTCTCCTAGCAATGGAACCTGAATAACAATATAATGACTGGCTACAAAAACACTTGGCTAAGGCATACCAGGGACACTCCCAATGAGCCAAAAGGCATAATTTTGATGTTACATAGTTCCATTTTTACTAACCCCTGTGGGGAAAAAAGACACATTTTATTTTCTTCATGCTAATTACACAATATAATCTTGCACTCAGATAATCAGAAAACAATTATTTTTTTCAAGTACACATGGATCTGTGATAATTATGAAAACTCAGGAAAGAAAGCAAAGGAAAAAGCATCCCATTAAATTCAAAATGAGTTATTTTAAAATGAGTAATGTCTTTTACAAATTACCAAATTGGAGGGCATATAATTTGAAGAAAGAAACAAATGAAGGTAATGATATTAGGAATTTCCCCCAGAACCAGAAGACTTAAAGCAATTATAGACCATTCATGAACACCTCAATAGAAAATAAAGAAGAAACAGTTATCTGTTATGGGACAACATATTTTCATTGTAGATTAAAAAATATATAGAGAGATATATTTATACAATCATACAAATAAAGCAGTTCCTAAAATAGTCTATATCACTCCTTCTCATCAAAGTTCATATAGGAGTCTAATAAAATTGGCCTCTTCGTACACCTATGGTCCACTTTTACTCTCCTTTGTAACTTGCACCCTATACTAGGCTGCTATTCTCTCAAGATTTTGTATGTGTAAGCCTAACTTCCACAACAAATTACAAGTTATTTAAGGTCAAAGACTATAACTTTGATAATTCTCACAGTATATAATATAGTTACATAATAAACATTACATTAAAAATTCTTTATCCATTCTTCCCTCCAGAAAAATTCCTTTTTAATAAAGTCCATATGCAAAGTGCTATAATGTGATTTTAAGATAAATATGTGGCAAGAAACTACATTCCCAGTCTGAAACACCCTAGGGATAAAATAGTTTCTGATCATCACTGCTGAACTTAATAAGTAAAAGAAGTATACACCTTCTCATTCACTGAAACCTTCAGCATCTGATTTAATGTCTCCCTCTAATCCCACACTTGCCAGTAATCTGGCAGACACTTATCTACATGAGTGACCCTCTGAAAGCTTAGCATATGTTTTCTAACCTCTCCCTTTCATTGTATTTATTCCACGTTAGTAAACTACTTCCATGGCCAGGTACTAAAACTTCCCATCTCACATAATTATTTGCTCTTGAAACATTAAATTAAGCTTTCAAATTCTCTGATCACAACCTCTGATCATTTCAGCTCCATCACATATAATTTTCCAGTAATCCTTTTATTGATCTTCTGTTTTCTCTCGGGTCTCCCTCCTCTCTTCACCTCCTTTCATATGAACCTTTAATTATAGCATTCACTCACCTCTTAATCTTCTATTTTGCCAATATTACCAACTGTCTTGCCCCATTTTCTTTTTCCATCACATCTCTCTGAAAGTAAAAGCCCATCTGTATCAGAATTGCTGAATGCTATTGTTGAAAATCATATAGGAATATATGTATATATATTCTATTATTTTCTCTGCCCAGAATATTATCTTCCCTCTGGTTCTGGGTGCATCACCCAAAAACTGCAGCTGCCAAATCACCACAGCTTGGCAGCTTCTGCCCTGAGTGTCTGCCCCCCTGGTGGTCATTGCATGTTATAGCTACTGGCTGGATGGCCAAATGGTCGAATGGTTGCTTAGGCTTTTATATATATAGACTAGAGGCCTGTGCATAGGTAGGATCCCTAGGCCTGGCTGGTGATAAGTGTCAATTGGGACCTTTCGGCTGCTGGCCAGGGTCTTCCTCCAGCTGCTGGCCAGGGCCTCCCTTCCCTGGCTGCTGGCTGCCAGCTGGGGCCTTTCTTTGTTCTGTACTGCCCTGTGATGATCAGCACACATCATAGCGAGCAATTAGTCTCCCAGTTGAACTCCCCTGGGGATAATTGGCATATAGAGCTTTTATATAGAGAGACTAGTAGCCCGATGCATGACATTCATGCACATTAAAAGGGGATTAATTAGAAGAAATATTTTAATATTGCTATTTGCCCTTTCTCTATAATAGAAGTGTCAGAGATGAAAAAAAAAATAGTAAAATGTATATAAAAACCTTCCTCCTGTTAAAGTCTGGGGTGCACTATGAGATCCAGAGTCAAGTCCCCACCCACCCACATGCACGTCAAAACCACACGAGACCCAGACCCTACCGGCCTGATCCCATTGGGCTAGATCCAGAACCAGCCGGTCCCACCCTTGTCAAGACCAGCCAGGCAGGGTGTGCAGCCTCAGGTCCCCTGGCCTGGTGCTAGGTGCGGGGCCCAGCCTGAAATCCCCTGCAAAGCTACACCAGGCAGGGGGTGCACATTGAGGTCCCCTGATCCAGTGCTGGGGCAGGGGTGTGTGGCCCCAGGTCCCCTTGCCTGGTGCCGGGGTGAAAGGCACAACCTGAGGTCGCCCATCAAGCCCCACATGAGGTGGGAGGAGGGGGAGGAAGCAGGCCTAGCCTCAAGTTCCTGTTGATTGCTTGTTAAAGCTTGTTATAGGAACTTGGCCTTTGCTATAGGCACAGCCATCTGTGTTACGGAAACCCCTGCCTCCACTGTGAATGCTGCCATCTTTGTGATGAAGTGATGGTCAATTTTCATATTCCCTCTTTATTATATAGGATGGTTACAGAGTTTCAGTTTTGTTGGCTAAAGACTTCTAGAGGTAGATGATGTTGGTGTCAGCACAACAATATGAATGTATTTATTATCACTGAATTGTACACTTAAAAGTGGTTAAGATGGTAAATTTTATATGTGTTTTACCACAATTAAAAATTCTTTTTTAAACAAAAAGTATAGATATTATTCTGTGTAGCTGATCTAATTTTCCTATTTCATAGAGAGACTTGATTAATTCCTCTACCTCCCACCCACTGTACCCTGGTCACTGTGTGACTTCCACTAGTACAACCAACCCTTACCTCTCCAATACAACTATGGGAATATATGTGTGCTGTGAAGCTCTTGGCTTTGTTTCATCCATCAATTTGTTTCCAAATACTTTCTTTCCAAATTACTTATTTGTTAATGACCTTTGCTCTTGTATTTATCAGAAGATAGCAATTATTATGAGCAATGATTTTATTACTGCATACTATTGGAGAACATCAGTCACCAGATTAAACCTTAAACCAAACCCTCTCTTTTGGAATGAGCAGTCCTAGCTTTAGAGAGTCAGATAAGTACAGGTTTCATACCTCCTTAAGTAACAAGTGTTTTGCAATATAGAACACCTTTCTGTTTAAATAAAGGAAACTCATCTAGCTAACCAGTTGACATGGCTAAACTTTCCCAGGTAGGTTTTGTGAACAAGAAGAAATACTTTATTTTTTTAAACAACCCCTGTAAATCACAACCACCTGGGTTTTTAGAGAACTTCTGAGTTAAAAATTTAAAAGTAATTTTTCTCTAGAAGTCTGCCACCAGCCTCTATGAATTTCATAAGGGTTAATATTTTACTTTCAAAAGTTTTGGTTAGTCAAGAAGAGGAAATTGGTCATAATTTCAAATTTTTCCTGGGACATTTTTTATGTGGTGTTTTTTTTTTTTTTTCTTCCCAATTTGTATTTCTTGTGTAGAGATCCTTATAGTGAAAAGAAATGTCTGTGCTTAGTCCATGATACTATATTGGAATATCCTTTATTTTTTTATTTTTAATTTTAATTTTTTTTTTTTTTTTGCGGAGGGGAGGTGGTGGGAAGGGAGGGGGGGTTGTGCAGTCCTGTCTGCGTTTGGGGTTTGGGGCAGGGACTGGCTGTGGGGAGTGGGGAGGAGAGAATGAGGTGACTGGGGGTGTCCTTCCTTTCTGATCAACTTCACCTTTACATATTCTCCCTGAAAAGTGCTCACCTCGGAGGCCAGAGTCATCCCCACCCTCTGGCAGGTGGAAAATACATGGTAAAGGAAAAAAAGCAAAGTTGGAACCGTTGTTGGGTAAAAAAAAAAATGATACTGAGGGACACTTCTATATCTTCTGCAGGATTTTTACACATGTTATATCCAGGTGTCAGTTTCTTAAAAAAGAAAAGATTGTGAGTTATTTACCGGTTCCACCTCATCAGAGGCCCCAAGGGGGAGCGCTAAATCAGCGAAGGAACAGATGTGGTAGATGAGTGATTTGCTGAGAGAACGCTCCGCCATGTGTCCGCTGAAGGGGGGAAGGATCGGAATATCCTTTTTATTTTTAACTGGTTCCTTGTTGGGCTGAAATAACTTTCTTCCCAAGTAAATCCAATTGTATTAATGCAATTAAGAGGTAAAAATGTTCAAGTCTTATTATCATACATTGGATTAATTTCTGATTCTGTTGGATAATTTATCATTCAGAATATTTTTATCTCTCCTATTTATTCTTTATATCCCACCACAATCTTCAAAATTTTTGTGATAATTTGTATTAAACATACACACCCCAAAAAGGTAAAATATATTTTAAAAAATAAGACTCATCTTCCTAGCACACGTACATAAAGATTAGGCAATTAGGCCCTGGCTGGTTTGGTTCAGTGGGTAGACTGTGGGCCTGCAAACTGAAGAGTCCTGGGTTCTATTCCAGTCAAGGGCACAAGCTCGGGTTGTGGGCTCGATCCCCAATGAAGAGCATGCAGGAGGCAGCCGATCAAGGATCCTCTCTCATCATTGATGTTTCTATTTCTCTCTCTCTCCCTCTCCCTTCCTCTCTGAAACCAATAAAAATATTTTTTTTAAAAAAATAGACAATTAGAATAATAGAAAATGAAAATAGAAACACAGTTATGTTAGTCATTAAAAATTATTAATTGCTCTCATTGTTAGAGTGAGATAATAGAAAAAAACATATATTTATATCTCTGCACTCAGTACCTGCACAGAGTTTCGGAAACCCTTGTAATTTCCAGAGATAAAAGCACTAGGAAAATCTTTTGTTCTATTCAGATGACTCTGAGTGGACTTGTGGATGAAGATTGGTCACCAGAAAGATCAAACTATGATTAGAAACTTAGAATTTAAACTATTATATTTGTCTGTGGTCTGTCCATATCACATGCCCTAGAAAATAGAATAGGATCCTACATGCTAAAGACATGGATTTATTATATAAACTAGGTAAGGATGACCTCATTTCAGTTTCTACCACAGAACTGCAGGAGCAGCAACAACAAAAAGCCTTCAAACCAGTTACATCACAGTCAAAATCAGTATTTTGAGTAGATATCCTCCAATACATAATAGGCATATATCTAACAATCTAATATGGCAGGTCAGTTTATTTATGAATGAAAAGGCACATTTTAAATCTAAATCAATGTGAAAAAATTACCTAGAAATTATAATAATTAAAGTTAGCTACTTTGTCTTAGATTACTTGTGACCATATAAAGTGTTTTAGAAATTCTCTTTTGAAAATTTAACAGCTAAAATTATTTTAATTGTTTTTGAAATGAAAATCAGGAGATGATTGGCAGTCACACTCCAACATGCTAGCATAGACTCAGAAACTAGTTGGACCTTTGCCAATCTCCATATAGCAACAGATGGTCATTCATTATGACATATATCTTAGATTAACTTAAATAAATATACCCCTGATTTTTTACAAAAACATATCAACCTTACTTTTTTCCCATTGATAATAACATTAATGGACAATGTTTGCTGTCTGCTTAAGTGTGAGACATATTCTTGGAAGATTGCCTAAAATAATGTGTAATTTATACACTTCCATTCACTAGATTTTGTCTTGCATCCAGCTATTGCATCAAAAAACTATACCTATAGCACATTGCTTTGCTGCTTAAAAATAATTCTTTCTGTATTGTAAGTTCAGATGTTTTCTAGTTTTTTTGTTTTGTTTTTATTTATTTAAAAATTTTTACAAGATACAAAATAAATCTATTATCAAAATAATTAGCCATTTACATACAATAAACATAACATTTCAAGAAAAATGGTTTTAAATATAACAATGTTACATGCAATTCTAGTTATTCTTGAGGAATTATGAAAAGCAACAAAATTTGTTATATTTATCATAGTGTTTAGTTGAGAATTTGCCCACCACATCATTTGGCACCTTATTGGGGAAGACTCGTGGTAGAAATGCTTTCAAGTATGACATTGTCCGAAAGCTGAATTAAGCACCAAATAAAAATTGGCCTTCACCTCTGTACATGGTTTGGGCTTAGCCCATGAACATTATGATTTCCCTAGTGAGCTTGTTTCTCTGTTTTGTTAAAGGGAAGCTAAGAACCAGCTAACACCATTAACTTTGATTACAATGTGAATAGTGGCCCTTGGGGAGTTGCATTATAAAGCTTGCCTAACCAAATGTGATGGTAGTTGGTTAGGGAGGTGATGGTAGTGGGTTGAGGAGAGTGACATGCATAAAGCCTTTTTATTCACTACAAGGAAACTAAAATTACTTCACTATAAGTTTGTTTTTTGTAACATCATGCAACTTACTGATATTTATCCGTATTACATCGCTTTGTCAATAGGACAAGAATAACAAATATCTAAAAACACATGACTTTGATTATAAATCACCATCTACTCTGGTTAAAGCTGGGTCTCAGATCAAACCAGCAGTCATGCCTGTTCATGACTTTCCCTAAAAATCATTCAGCCTCCTCTTCCTAAAATTGTGTACAGGCTGAAGTATAGTTCAGACAACATTAAACAAATGCTCTGACTTATCTCTTAGTAAACAGTTCAGAATTCAAACATCCAAGTGTGGGCCTGCTTTCCTTGGAGTTTCTAAATTGATCCTTACAACATGCTTGTCCTGCCTGGCTCTCTGCCCCTGAGTTTCTTCAGATCCCAATTATCATAAGTATGTTGACTCAGCTCTAATCAGAAAGAATAAATGCAACTATGCCAGGTTATTCTTGTAAACCTAAATGTGGAGGTTAAAGTCACAAGGTTATTAACTCATTTATTCAACAAATGTTTAGCATCTATTATAAACGCTTTTTGGGTTTGTTTTCCCAATATCCTTTTCTAACAGAAATGTAATTTTTTTTGGGGGGGAGGGGTGGGGAGTGGGGAGGAGGAGGAATTACCTCTTTCTTACTTAATACATTCTGGTTAGACTTTACTTTGTAACCTTTCTTCTCATTTGCATATTAAGAGACAAAGATACTCAAAGTGGTTGAAATGCCATTCTGACCAGAGGCAGCTTTCTGATCACTGGCTGGAAGACCTGTGGAACCTCTGGTTCTCTAGCCACCATCAGCTCCAAGAGCTCCCCAAATTCTTAATACGATTTTTGCTTTTGCTTATATTAGCACCCTATTGTTTAATCTTGTTTGGAATCAAAGAACTCAGCTGATAAACTAACTCTAGTGTATTCACCACTATGTTTGATGCTGGGGAAAAGAATATAAAATAATTAAAAGGCAGAGCCTCATTCTTCCAAATACATTCTGTACAACTGAAAAAGCAAGATACACATATCAGGAGAAAAATACATAGATCATTTATTACCAAGTTGAAGACAGGATCACTTTATTAAAGGCTAGTTAATAGAGAGAAAATGAGGACAAACAGCTGTAGTGAAGAATGGAATGGTCCCAGGAGGTGGTAGAAGAGGAAGCCAGCAAAAAAGCCAGAAAAATAAGTAGGAATAAGATAGCAAAAAAACAAAGACTTTTGAAGTGGACTTTAAGACAAATCCTTAACTTACCCACTCCTCAGTTTCCTTCTTTGTAGAATGGGGGTAATGATGATGCCGCTTCATAGAGTGTGGTGATGACAAGATGAGTTCATATACATAAAACACTTAAAAATATTTAGACTACATTAACAAATGATACAGATCTGCCTTTTCAAGAAGAGCATCATTCCCAGCACAAGTCTCCAAGAAGTTCAAGCCAAGAACATTCTATGAATGTTCTAGTTTTAGTTGTCTAGTTCTAGTTTTAAGTTGTCAACTATCAAAAAATACAAAACAGCCCTCGTCATTTGGCTAACTGAATAGGGTGACAGCTTGTGAAATGAAGATCCTGGGTTCAATTCCAATCAAAGGCACATGCCTTGGTTGCGGGCTCAATCCCCAGTAGGGGTCCTACAGAAGGCAGCCGATCAATGACTCTCTCTCTCATCATTTATGTTTTTATCCCTTTCTCATCCTCTCTAAAGTCAATAAAAAAAATTTTGTTTATTTTTTTTCATTTTTTTCATTAATGTATTACATATGTACATGTTTCTTATTGCCCCCCATCTCATTCCTATACATGCCCCACCCCCAATGTCTTGCGTCCATTGATTATGCTTATATGCATACATATAAGTCCTTTGGTTGATCTCTTATCTACCCCACCTCTCCCTAAACTTCCTGCTGCAATTTGACAGTCTGTTTGATGCCTACTACCTCTGTATCTATCTTTTTATTCATCAGGTTATAATATCCTTTATTATCCATAAATGAGTGAGATCATGTGGTATTTTTCTTTCATTGACTGGCTTATTTCACTTAGCATAATGCTCTCCAGTTACATACAGGTTGCTGCAAATGGTGAGAATTCCTTCTTTTTATGGCAGCATAGTACTCCATTATGTAGATGTACCACAGTTTTCTGATCCAGTCATCTGCTGACAGACACCTAGGCTGTTTCCAAACCTTAGCTATTGTAAATTGTACTGCTATGAACATAGAGGTGCATATATCCTTTCTGATCGGTTTTTCTAGTTTCTTAGGATATATTCCTAAGAGTGGGATTACTGGGTCAAATAGCAGTTCCATTTTTAGTTTTTTTTGAGGAAATTCCATAGTGTTCTCCACAGTGGCTGCACCAGTCTGCATTCCCACCAGCCATGCATGAGAATACCTTTTTCTCCTCATCCTTGTCAACATTTGTTGTTTCTCGATTTGTTGATGATTGCCATTCTGACAGGTGTAAGATGGTATCGCATTGTTGTTTTGATTTGCATCTCTCAGATAATTAGTGACTTTGAAAATGTTTTGATGTGTCTCTTGGCCTTCTTTCTTTCTTCTTTTGAAAAAATTCTACTTAGGTCTGTTGACCATTTTTTAATTGGATCATTTATTTTCCTTTTATTCAGTTGTATAAGTTGCCTGTAGATGTTGGAGATGAGATGTTTATCAGGGAAAACATTTGCAAATATGTTCTCCCATACAATGGACTTCCTTGTTGTTTTGTTGATGGTTTGTTTTGCTGTGAAAATGCTTTTTATTTTGATGTATTCCCATTTGTTTATGTTCTCTTAGCTTCCATTGCCCTAGGAGCATATCAGTGAAGAAATTTCTTAAGAATATGTTTAAGATTTTATGCCTGTGGATTCCTCTAGTATTTTTATGGTTTCCCATCTTATATTTAAGTCCTGTATACATTTTTAGTTTATTTTTGTGTATGGTATAAGTTGGTGGTCTAGTTTCATTTTTTTTTTTTTGCATGTATCTATCCAATTTCCCCAACACCATTTATTGAATAGATTGTCTTGACTCCATTGTATGTTCATGCTTCCTTTGTCAAATATTAATTGAGCATAGTGGTTTGGGTCGATATCTGGATTCTCTATTCTATCCAATTGGTCTATATGTCTGTTCTTGTGCCAGTACCTGGTTGTTTTGAGAACAGTGGCTTTGTAATAAAGCTTGAAATCTGGAATTGAGATCCCAACTACTTTATTCTTCTTTCTCAGGATTGCTGTGGCTATTTGGGGTCTTTTTATATTCCAAATGAATTTTTAGAGAGTTCTTTCTAGGTCTGTGAAATATGCTATTGGTCTTTTAATGGGGAGTGCATTGAATCTATAGATTGCTTTGGGTAGTATGAACATTTTAATAATGTTGATTCTACCAATCCATGAACATGGTTTGTTCTTCCATCGGTTTACATCTTCCTTTATCTCTTTTTTCAGTGTCCTCTAGTTTTCCACGTATAGATCTTTTACCTCCATAATTAAGTTTATTCCTAGGTATCTTAATTTTTTTGGTGCGATGGTAAATGGGATTGCTTTTTTAGTCTCTCTTTCTGTAAGTTCACTATTGGTGTAGAGCAATGCCATAAATTTCTTGGCGTTAATTTTGTACCTTGTGGAGAATCCAAGATGGCGGCATCGGTAAACACCTACACTGCTACCTGGCACAACAATTTCAAAACTACAACTAAAAGACAGAACGGACATCATCCAGAACCATAGGAAAGCTGACCGAGTATAAGTTCTATAACTAGAAGGAAAGAGAGGGGCTCACAGAAACCCAGAGGAGCTGCATAAAGCTGAGGTATGGAGACGGGTGCGTGGAGAGAGCCGGTGCCAGAGAACCTGAATGGCTTTATCTGGCGAGAGGAAGGCGGAAACTCTCAAGGACATTGAAGCCCTTATCCTACAACACTGAACCCCAGATCCAGCTGAAACTCATACAGGGGGAGTTTGGACTGTGAAAAGGAGAAGTGCATGAAAAGTAAGGGGAGTTGTGGAGGATCGGAAGTCGGGTGACGCGCACAGCACTGCGTGCAGGGGACCAACTGCGGACCAACTGCTGATTGTGCCACTGGCTTTCAGGAGTGGGCTGGAGACAGACCCTCCCAACTGTGCCACTTCTGAATCCACTAAACCCCGGTTTCAGGCGAAACCCTGGAGATCTAGACTCGTGTGGTCCTGCTGAGCAGGGAAGCTGGAAAGGCAGCAGTCTAGAGGCACTGCAGGCGTGAGTGCATAAGGACCGCTCCAGCGATTACCCAGTCACGCGAGACTCAGGGGCCATGGAGGGCGGGGCTGACTGGAAGGCAAGGTGGTCCCTTAAGCCCTGAAACTCCACCCATCCCAAGCTCAACAGAGGCTTCTGTGGTTTTGCAAGTACAGAAGTTTCCCTGACATAGTGAAAATGCCAAGACAAGGAAAGGGATCACAAAAAGAAATGGAGGGAAAAAAAACCACTGGATATAGAGTTCAAAACCACGCTTATAAGGTTTTTCAAGAATATGCTAGAAAAGATGGATAAGTTTATCAAGTCCCAAGAAGAGATGCAAAAGGACCAACTAGAGATGCAAAAGAGCCAGCTAGAGATGCTAGAGATGATGCATAAATTTAGCGAGTCCCAAGAGGAGATGAAAAAGGACCAACTAGAGACACTGACTGAAATAAAAAATATTATACAGAGTCCTAACAGCAGACTAGAGAAAGGCAAGAATCAAGTAAAAAATTCGAAATATAAAGAAGCAGAAAACACTCAACTGGAAAAGCATGAAGAAAAAAGAATCCAAAGATGTGAATATAATGTAAGGAGACTCTGGGACAGCTTCAAGCGTACCAACATCAGAATTGTGGGGGTACCAGAGGAAGAGAGAGAGCAAGATACTGAAAACCTATTTAAAGAAATAATGACTGAAAACTTCCCACATCTGGTAAAAGAAATAGACTTACAAGTCCAGGAAGCACACAGAACCCCATAAAAAAGGAATCCAAAGAGGACCACACCAAGACACATCATAATTAAAATACCAAGAGCAAAAGACAAAGAGAGAATATTAAAATCAGCAAGAGGAAAACAGTTTATTACCTACAAGGGAGCACCCATACAACTGTCAGCTGATTTCTCAACAGAAACCATGCAGGCCAGACGGGAGTGGCAAGAAATATTCAACGTGATGAATAGCAAGAACCTACAACCAAGAATAATCTATCCAGCAAAGCTAACATTCAGAATTGAAGGGCAGATAAAGAGCTTCAGAGATAAGGAAAAGCTTAAGGAGTTCATCAACTCCAAACCAGTATTATATGAAATGCTGAAGGGTACTCTTTTAGAAGAGGAAGAAGAAAAAGGTAAAAGATAAAAAAATTATGAACAACAAATACATATCTATCAACAAGTGAATCTAAAAATTAAGTGAATTAAAAATTTGATCAACAGAATAAACTGGTGAATATAATAGAATCAGGAGCACAGAAAGGGAGTGGACTTATCATTCTCAGGGGAAAGGAGTGAGGGGTGTACAGGGAGAGACTGGACAAAAATCATACACCTATGGATGAGATCAATGGGAGGGAAGTAAGGGTAGAGGGGAGAGTGGGAGCTGGGTGAAGGGGTGCTATGGAGGGGAAAAAAGAAAAACAAATGTAATAATCTCAATAATAAAGATTTAATTAAAAAAAAATTTGTACCTTGCTACATTGCCGAATTCATGTATTTAGTCCATTAGTTTTTTGATGGAGTCTTTCGGGTTTTTTATATACAATATCATGTCATCTGCAAATAAGGATAGCTTTACTTCTTCTTTTCCAATTTGGATGTCTTTTATTTCTCCTTCTTATCTAATTACAATGGGTAATACTTCCAGTACTATGTAGAACAGGAGTGGTAAGAGTGGGCATCCCTGTCTTGTTAGGTATGATCCTTCTATTCCCCGCTTGTTGAGAGTTTTTATTAAGAAAGGGTGTTGGGCCAAAACCTGTTTGGCTCAGTGGATAGAACATCAGCCTGCAGACTGAAAGGTTCCAGGTTCGATTCTGGTCAAGGGCATGTACCTTGGTTGTGGGCACATCCCCAATAGGGGGTCGTGCAAGAGGCAGCTGATCAATGTCTCTCTCTCATCAATGTTTCTAACTCTCTATACTTCTCCCTTCCTCTCTGTAAAAAAATCAATAAAATATATTTTTTAATAAAAGAAAGGGTGTTGGATTTTGTCAAATACTTTTTCTGCATCAATTGAAAATGATGATGTGATTTTTATCTCTCAATTTGTTCATGTAATGTATCATGTTTATTTTGATTTGTAGATATTGCACCATCCTTACATTCCTAAGATAAATCCTATTTGGTCATGGTATATGAGCTTTCTGATGTACTGCTGGATCCATTTTGCTAGAATTTTGTTGAGGATTTTGTCATCTATGTTCATGAGAGATATTGGCCTGTAATTATCTTTCATTGTGTTGTCTTTATCTGGTTTAGGTGGATGGGAGCTTCATAGAAGGAGCTTGAAAGTGTTCCTTCTTTAATTTTTTGGAATAGTCTGAGGAGGATAGGTTTTAGTTCTTCCTTGAATGTTTGGTAAAACTCCCATGTGAAGCCGTCTGACTCTGGGCTTTTGTTTGCTGGAGCTTTTTGATGACTGCTTCCAATTTCTTCCATAATTATTGGCCTTTTGAGATGTTTATAGTCTTCCTGATTAAGTTTTGGAAGATTATATTTTTCTAGGAATATGTTCATTACCTCCAGGTTGTCCAGTTTGTTGGAACAGAGTTGTTCATAGTATTTTTTAACAATCCTTTATATTTTAGTGGGGTCTGTTGTTATTTCACCTCTTTCATTTCTGATTTTGTTTATTTGGATCTTCTCTCTTTGCTTCTTGGTGAGCAAAACTAGTGGTTCATCAATATTGTTTATCCTTTCAAAGAACCAGCTCTTGGTTTTGTTGATCTTTTGTATTGTTTCTTTGGTCTCTATGTTGTTTATCTCTGCTCTGATCTTTATTATTTCCTTCCTTCTGTTTTTCCCTGGTCTTTTCTTGTTGCTCTTGTTCTAACTTTGAGTTGTAGGGTTAGGTAATTCATTACCATTGTTTCTTGTTTTTTGCAGTAGTCCTGTAGAGCTATGAACTTCCCTCTCAAGACTGCTTTCATTGCATCCCATAGATTTTGGATTGTTGTGTTTTCATTGTCATTTGTTGTCATGATGTTTTTTATTTCTTCCTTGATCTCTCTGGCAACCGAGTCATTGTTTAATAACATGCTGTTTAGTCTCCATGTGTTTGATTTTTTTTTTGGATTGTTTTTATTGTAGGTGATTTCCAGTATTATGCCACTGTGATCTGAAAAGAATGTATATTCTGTGGTTTGGGGGTGAAATGTTCTGAAGATATCAATTAATACCATCTGGTCTAGTGAGTCATTTAGGATTGATGTTTCTTTGTTGATTTTTTGTTTAGAACATTTATCCAATGGTGATAGTGGGGTATTAAAGTCTCCTACTATGATTGTGTTGCTGTCAATCTCTCCCTTAATATCCTCCAGGAGTTTTTTTTTTTTTTTACATATATATGCATTTGGGTGTTCCCATTTGAGTGCATATATGTTTACTAGAGTTATTTCTTCTTCTTGGATTGCTCCCTTTAGTATTATGAAGTGGACTTCCTTATCTCTTGTTATGTCCTCCACTTTGAGATCTAATTTTTCATATATAACCATTGCTACCCCAGCTTTTTTTTCATTTTTATTTGCCTGTAAAACCTTTTCCATTCCTTCACCTTCAGTCTGTGTGCATCTTTTTTTCTGAGTAGGCTTTCTTATAGACAGCAGATATATGGGTCATGTTTTTTTATCCAATCAGTTACCCTATTGATTGGGGCATTTAATCCATTTACATTTAAAGTTATTATTGATAGATATTTATTTGACACCATTTTTATTCTTTACTCCTGTGTTCCTTCTTGGCTTCCTATTTCTTTTCTTTTTTTTAAATATATATAGCAGACCCTTTAGCATTTCTTGTATGCTGGTTTGGTAGTAATAAATTCCCTTAGTTCTTTTCTATCTGTGAAGCTCCTGATTTCACCTTCAATTTTGATAGATAGCTTTTCTGGGTACAGTATTCTTGGATTCAGACCATTCCTTTGCATGTCTTTGTATATTTCATTCCATTCCCTTCTGGCCTGATGAGTTTCTGTTGTAAAATCAGTCGCTAGTCTGATGGGGATTCCTTTCCAGGTAATTTTCTGTCTTTCACTGGCCGCTTTAAGATTCTTTCTTTGTCATTGGTGTTTGCCAATTTAATTATAATGTGCCTTGGCATTGGTCTTTTGGGGTTCATTTTGTTAGGACCCTGTGAGCTTCTTGGATTAGTGTGGGTTTTTTCTTCCCTATATCATGGAAGTTTTCTATCATTATTTCTTCAAACAAGTTTTCTATTCCTTGCTCAGTTTCCTCTTCTTCTGGAACCCCTATTATGCAGATCTTGTTTTGTTTCATGTTGTCCCAAAGTTCCCTTAAGCTCTCCTCCTCCTTTTTAATTTTTTTCTAGAAGCTGCTCTACTTGGGTATTTTTTCCTATCTTGTCTTCTAGTTCACTGACGTGGTCCTCTTCTTTTTGGAGTTTACTCTTAATGCTTTCTACTGAGTTCTTTACCACAGCGATGTCATTTTTTTTATTTCTTCTTGGTTCTTCTTCATTTCCTCTTGGTTGTTATTCATAATGTTGAATTTGTCTTCCATTCTTTTCAGCCACCTTATGACCATTTCTCTGAATTCTTTCTCTGGCAGATTGCTTGCCTCCATTTCATTTGCTTCCTTTTTTGGTGATGGCTGCTTTTCTTTCCTATGTGTACTGTTTCTTTGTCTCCACATGATATCTCTTTTCCAGGTGTCTGGTTATGTAGTTCTCTCTCTCCTGCATTGATTTAAAGGCACAAAATACAACACAACCAGATACAATACACAAGGCACTCAACAGAAATGTATTCACAATATTAATATCCACAAATGAAAGTGACCACCAGAGACAGGCATATTAGGGGATAGGAGAGAAAGAAGAAGAAAGAAAAGATAATGAAAGAAAAAAAAGAAAGGAGTGTCAAAATGAAATTGGGAGGAAAAAATAGTAAGATATAAATAAAGAGAATAAGAAAGAGAAGGGGAACAAAGTATATATATGGGGAGAAAACTCCAATAGAACAGCCACTAATCCCAACAAATGCCAGCAACAAGTACCCAGAGATCAATACATACTACAAACAACAATTAATATCAAACAAGACTAGGAAAAACAGAAGCAATATAAAAACAAAAGTAAAGCAAACAAAAACAAAACAAAAAAAGAATAAGCAAAAAAAATCTCACAAAAAAAGCATAGAAAATCAATATAATTATTCAAGCAAACACCAACAAAAAGATAAAGAGAAAAACAATTTTTGGATAGTGAAGACAGAAGTCAGTATGAACTTGGGAATTAGATATATAAGTAGAGTGAAATTTTAATAGGGCTAAAAAGAAAGAATAGGGAAAATCTAAAGTAGGAAAAGGGTAAGAGAAACAAGGCTACAAAAGGGGAAGAGTTAGGAAGAGAGTGATGGCATAAAGGTAGAGTTGAGATAGAGTAAAATGATGCTAAAGGAAAGATGAAAATAGAATGTAGAACACTAATCCCAAAGTAAAATAAAGAGAAAATAAATGACACATTTTGTTAATAAAAAGGTAAAATAGTAATAATGCTGATTGAAAATGAAAATGTAATAATTAAAAAGGTAAAATCAAGTGAAGAAAAAAGAAAAAAATTGTTTTTTTAAATAAAAGACGAAAAAAATAAATAAAAAAATAGAATGTGCAGTAGTGGAAGTCATTCACTTCCTCTATTGTTCTGTTTGGTGCACCTGTTTTCTAGTCAGGACAGTGTTGTAGTTCCCTGCATTCCACTGCTTCCCAGTTTTGTAAGTCAGTCCTATTTTTTAAGGAGGCTATGTGTCTTAATTTCTTTATTCCTTTACTTATGATTACACAAGAGTAAATTTGTAATTCAGCTCCTGGGTGGCAGTGTTTCTGGATTGACTTCTGAGACTATAAGTCCTCTCTAGTCTGTGCTTAGATCCTGCTTTCCCTGTGGCGCTCAGTACCGGTTTGTGGGAGTGGGATCCCCCAGAGCTGGTTTTCCGATGGTCACTTCCTGCTCTGATCCCCAGGTTCCAGAAAAACAACTTTCTCCTGCAATCTCCTAGGGTGTTGCCACCTGGGTGATCCTATGTATTGGGCTCAGCAATCAGAAGCAAAGATCTGAAGAGGAAAGAGTGCAAGCGCACGAACTCCCCTGCCCCCTTGTATCCAAGTAGCTGGCACACTTTTAAAATTCCCAGACTGTCCCACCGTGTCAGATCAAAATGGGTTGCTTTCTAGAGATTCCTTCTGTTAGCAGATCTGAAGACCCCCTTTCACATTCACAGATGACACCAGCCTAACAGCCACAGATCTCTCCAGGCACAGACTCCCCCCCCCCCTCCCCCGGCCTTCCAACTCCCACAGTGTGTGTGCTTCTCACCTCATCCCAGGCAAAATCCAACTTTTCAATGGTGGAGTGAAGAGCTCCTCTGAATCTGTGTGTTTGTGCCAATTGGTTACCAGTGTTCTGGGTTTTGCAGCTGCTTGGTGGATGCCGCAGTTGTAGATTCTCAGGCTTCCAATAACATCCACTCTCCCCTTCAAAATTTCATAGTCTCTGTGTCCAAGCTGGCAGCTCTGGGAGGGAACCCAGCAGCAGTAGAGGCTTCCCAGTCAGGAGAGCCCCATCCAGCAGTCCACAACCTTTTCCTGGAGTATAGCTGTCCCTCAACTCATCAACAAATACACCCCATGCGACCCTCAGCTGTTCCATCTGTCTGCTCCAGGACAAGGCTCGGGATACATCCATCTATTCTGCTGCTATTTTTTTCTCAAAAATAATATATTTTAAAAGAGTCCGTGTTATCACAGATGATAATGAAAAAAAAATTATTTTAAAAAATACAAAACAGTTTTTAGATAGAATTGAGATTACAACAGGTTAAAAAGAGAATGAGTGGTGAAAATACATCTACACTAATAAAAGAGAAACATGCAAATTGACTGTCACTCCATTATGCTACCAGACAACCACAGTGAGTATTCAAATTAACTCAACAAGGATGGCATAGTGGCCAGGTGGTGCTGGGGCTGCTGGATGGGAGGGAGGGGCAGCAGAAACACAAACCCACAAGAAACCTGTGGAAAGGGAGATAAACTATCAGAACTTTATTTTCCTTCCCATAAGATGAGAAAACTGACCCTGGTTTATTTAGTGATGTGGCCCACACCTTTTTACAATCACAGGGTATGTTATGACCACTCCCAGGAAAATCTGGTCAGAATACCATCTCCAGGGAATAACAGTACTGTGGTAAATCATTTAAGAGAAGAAACAAGCTTTTGTTGGGTTTATTCTGAAGGTTAGAGAACATGCCACCCCAACATATGCTGTGTTGTTATATTGATGATCTTGAGCTGCAGATACTTGAGAAACAGAAAATGTATGCAGAGGCTTTCACTGAAGTCTCCTGATCTGCCTAAAATCAGACTCCCCAAAAGGAGCTTAAATGTCATAGGTCCCCTTGACTCAAAAAGTGTCATTGGGCAGAGAAGACTGACTCCTGGCACAGGACAGGAGAATAGAAGGTGACATCACACCTAAACTTCGTTACAAACTGTTTCCCCCACCCATTCATCTTTCCTAAAAATCACTTACTCTCCCCTAAGAGGCCTACATCTCCTGTCCCCTTTCCCTAGGAAGAAGGTATTTAAATCTGCATTCCAAGCCACCTTGAGGAGTTACTCGTTTTTCCCTGGGATCTCCCACATATACATGAGGTACACATGTTAATGAACTTTTGTTTTTCTCTTGGTGATCTGTCTTTCATTACAAGGGCCTCCACTAAGAACTCAGAAAGGTAACAGAAAACTATTTTTCCTCCTCCATAATTCTATCTCGAGAAATCAAGTCCCCAGCTGAACAAGGGAAGGAAGGGAGGGAAGCTTCTAGAGAGAAATCAATGATATTGGCATTAAAGTGGGACGGAGGGCACATGCATGGTTGCTGGTGGGAGTTTAAAGTGGTTCAACATTTTTGGAGGATGATTTGGCAAATTCAATAGAAATGTTCAAGGTACATGCAAGTGTCTTTTTCTAGGAATCACATCTGCTGAGTTACAGTACAAGCACATAAGCCCTGGTCACAACCCAGGATGCTACTGTGGACTCCCCTTCCACTATAGAAAAAACTGGAAACAACCTGCATTTTTAGGACAAGGTGGCATCTATACTAATAAAAGGGTAATATGTAATTAGACTGAACATCTTCTGAATGACCTTTTGGGTGTCCTTCCAGACAAAGCCATGTTGGCGGGGCCAAGGCAGAGGAGGTTAGAGGCGATCAGGCAGGCAAGGGAGAGCAGTTAGGGGGATCAGGCCAGCAGGGGAGAGCAGTTAGGGGGATCAGGTTGGCAGGGGAGAGCAGTTAGGGGGATCAGGCCAGCAGGCAGGTGAGCAGCTTAGAGCCAGAGGTCCTGAGGGTCCCAGATTGGAGAGAGTGCAAGCCAAGCTGAGGGAACCCCCTTCCCATGCACAAATTTCATGCACCGGGCCTTTAGTAAAAACTATAAAAGCATAAAGAGAGCTTACAAAGAAATGACCTTTACACAGAGCAGTCATGTCACCAGCAACAAAAGAACATAGGAGGAAATTAGTCATTTTTATTCAAAATGATGAATTTATAAAACATGTCAACCTAAAGTTCTTTATCTAAATAAATTATTATATTAAGTCAATAGAAAATAAATACATTTTTAGGCATCTCATCTGAGAGGGTTTATCATCCACAGAATTTTCTCAAAGAACTATTTTTTTTTGGGGGGGGGGACAGCAGGTTGGATATTTATTATTGTTGGGGACCCACCCACCCCCCCTTTTGTACTATCATCGAAGCCGAGTGATCTCCTGCCAACCGGCACCGACGCTCCGCATCGCGTGTGCCAGGGAAACACGCCTGTGTCCCGCTCCGCTGACGGAGGACACCCGGGCCGTCTCAGGTCTGCTCCCCGGAAAGAACCAGAAGGTGCGTGGCAGACGGGCGGCCCTCAGTCGGAGTCCATCGAGAAGAGCTGGATGTCCTGCGGGCTCCAGTACAGGCCGGCGGCCAAGCTGTACACCAGGGACCACACGTAGGGGATGAAGAACTCCTCGGGCTGCTCCTCCTCCACGTACTTGAACTTCAATTCATGAAACTTCTTCAGCCTGTCTTTGGGCAGAGCCACGATCCCTTGCTTGACGATTTCCAGGACCCGTTCCACCGAGAGCTCAGCCCCCGCCTGCAGCAACCTGGAGCTGAAGAAGGTGATCACCAGATCAATATTTTGCATTATGTCCTGAAAGGAAGGATGAGTTCGGAACTGCTCAAAGAGATCTCGTTTGTAGAGCAGCGCGTACACCAGGTTCGGGTTGTGGTGAAGAGAAGTAGTCAGGCAGGAATTGATGATCTCTAACATCATTCGGATCACCTCCTCGATGACATTTAGGTCTTGTGCATAATCTGGTAGAGGAACATCATTGGAACTTAGTGAACCTCTCAAGGACTGTGTAGCTTGTTCCAGAACTTTGTTGTGCTTTTTAGACAGCAAGGAAAACAAACTGATGATCCTCTGGGCAGCGAGCGTACTGATGGAGAGAACGGAACTGGGCTGACATATTTGCTAACGCTGCCAAACAATTTGTGTGAAGGTACTTGTCTCTTGTCTTTCTCATGTTGTACTGAATGGTTCTGATTACGACCAGTATTAGGAGACTTCCCAGGGAAATTTCTGTTAAAACCCGTTCTGAATACCAAGTAGTATTTTTTAATATCACTTCGTGAATGGATCTATTGAAGCCATCATCTTCTGTGAGGATCAACAATATTATAAGCGCCATATACACGTGGTGTGCGTTTCTTTCTTCAACATGATACAGAATCTCAAGAATTGGTAAAACAAGATTTTCCATACCCATGCGAGCCAACATGTACATTCTAATATTACTATTCTGATGGAGCAAGGTATACAATAGGAGAGTTGCCTGATCAGACGTCTGCTGCTCGCAGAGAGTCGTGTACAAACTGTTAAAATTAATCTGGAAGGCATGCGGAATGGACGAGGAGAAAGGACTGTTATCTTGTGTGTTCTTGAAGGACATGATGGCCTGTCTGTAGGGGTTGGAGGCGTCGGTGGTGTCGGTCAGGTTGGCCAGCACCAGCAGGAGCAGGAGGCTCTGGTTGGCCAGCGGGGAAGCAGGTGCCGATGCGGTGGCCGCTTTGCTGCCCCCGACGCCCAGGGTGAAGACGGTCCAGAGTCCAGTTGCTACACCTGATGCAAGTCCATGCAGCAGTCCTCCCCCATCCGACTGCTGCGGGAAGACATGGGTACCTGGGGGAGGTGGCTTTTCTTGTCTGATGAAGTTATACAGTAACGTTTTCACCAGTTTGCTGGTGTATGGAAGATTCTCAGTAGCTTCGCTCCCTTCTGTAGCTCTTGGCTTTCTTCTGTACTGCCTTCCGTCTTCACTCCATGCCATCGACCTCGCATCAAATACTTGTGACTAATGCTTGTCGCAAAACTTCCTTGTGATATAGTTGGCAGGAAAGGAAAACAACCATTGTTGATATAGCTTCTACTGATATTTCATACGTAATGTCTATGAGTGGAATATCAGTGATTAACTGCATCAAACAGCAGACTAATTCTCCCAAAAGGTCTTCTGAGTCAGAATTGTAACTGCCAGATTTTTCTTCATAAGTAAAATGAAGTTGTAATTCCTCTTCTGACATCTCACAGCAATTGGCAAATAATAAACAAAGCATTGTCTGCCAAATGAAGATGTGATTCCAACATTCGGCTGAAAGTTTTAGTTCTTTGGTTCTAGAAAGGAAGACCTTAATCAATGCACCAAGGTTTCCTGTTCGAGGATTGTTTTCAACTAAAGACCTGCAGACTGAAATCGTTGCCTCCTCCAAGAGCTTCAAATCAGTACTGCTGGTTGGTGCAGGGAAGGAAAACGAGAGAAGCTGATTCCAGAACGGGTCATTCTCAGAGACAGGTTCTGTGCCTGAGAGCTTTTTTAGGTACTCATTTTTAGGAAGGTCACCAATCCTGCTGCTGTTTGCTCCCATCTTCTAATCCGGTAGACAACTTGTCCTTAAACTTTCATTTCCGCAAGACAACCTGTCTCCGCCGGCAGGGAGGTCCGCTTCCAGCGCACGGACCAGCGCGGGGCCGGGGCCGAGGCTCAGGCCTGCATGTCTCCGCGTCGCTTCTGCTCTGGCTCCGGCTGAGCTCCCGCCAGGGCCTCCGAAGGCTGGCAGAGAAGAGGGAAGCGGCCGAGAACGCAGCTGGGAACCTCAAAGAACTATTAATGGGAATCCATCACAAGAACATGTATTATAGCATTGTTTATAGAAGTAAAGCAAACTCAGATGCCTTTCAACAGAAAAATATGTTAATACATTTTGTTGCATTTGAAAACATGGTAGCCAACATTAGCAGTGAAAATGAATGAGCTATAACTAAAGAATCAACTATAGCCCTTGTTGGTTTGGCTCAATGGATAAGAGTGTCAGCCTGCAGACCAAAAGGTCCAGGTTTGATTCTGGCCAAGGGCATATGCCTGGGTTGCGGGCTCCATCCCCAGTAGGGGGTTTGCAGGAGGCAGCTGATCAATGATTCTCTCTCACTGGTGTTTCTCTCTTACTCTCTTACCCCCTTCCTCTCTGAAATCAATAAAAATGTATTTTTTAAATAGTTAAAAAAGAATCAACTATAACTACAGATTCTCACAAACTGCTAAGTGAAGAAAGAGTCTTCAAAGATTATATAGGATGTGATTTCATTGTTACAAAAATCAAAGGCAAACAAATATACAATTGTAAAGAAATCTAAATGCAAAATCTTCTGAGATTTTATTTTATTCTATCTTTTATAGCTATCTCGCTCATACAAATGATTCAACTTATATGTATCATTACTCAAATTTTCTCAGTGTTCAATCTATGTTATGAAATTGATGACATCCTTTCTTGCTCATATTTCACATAAAACTTAATTATATAGTTTCACAGTTCAGAACTATGTTTAAAAAAAAAAGAACTGATGATTCTTAGCTGGAGGGAGAGGGTGTGTTCATAGTCTGCTAGCCATCCTTCTCCAGTGCACCATGACAATCAATATTATGCTGTATAGAAAAAATAGGCAGTACCGATAATCTCATTAAATGGATCTTCAATTAAGAGGAATTCAATTAAGAACTATCCTGTCCTAACAGGTTTGGCTCAGTGGATAGAGTGTTGGCCTGTGGATTGAAAGTTCCCAGGTTCAATTCTGGTCAAGAACATGTACGTTGGTTGCAGGCACATCCCCAGTGTGCAAGAGGCAGCTGATCAATGTTTCTCTCTCATGGATGTTTCTAACTCTCTATTCCTCTTCCTTCCTCTCTGTAAAAAATCAATAAAATATATTTTTTTAAAAAGAGCTGTCCTATTTGAACCTAAAATGCTAACAGTGGTCATTTCTGATGATAGTACTTTCATTTGATATATTTTTTTGCACAATTGTATTTCCTAATTTTGCAAAATTGTATTTCCTAATGTATGAATTGAACATACGGTGCTTCTGCCAAAAGTACCATCTGTGGACTTACAGAATGCCTTTGCCTTTTCTACTGTCATCACATTCCACACAACACTGCTTCTGATCAAGGAACTCATTTCTCGTAAAAAAAAAAAAAAAAGTGTGGCCATGGGCCCATGTTTATAAAATTCACTGGTCTAACCAAGTTACCCATCATTCTGAAATTGTTGGCTTTATAGAACAGTATAATGGTTCATTGAAGACTCAGTTAGACACAGGGGCAAGGTTCTTCAGAAGACCTACACTCTTAATTAAAGTCCAATGCAGGTGCTATTCCTTCCATAATCAGGATTCATGGACCTAAGAATTAATAGGTAGAAATGGGAGTGGCACCATTCACTATTACCCCTAGAGACCTCAAGAAAACTTTTTCTTCCTGTTCTGCAATCCTATGCTTTGCTTATCTAGAGGTCTTAATCCAGAAGGAGGAAGACTTCCACCAAGAGACATAATAATGATTCCATGTAACTGGAAGTTAAGACTATCATGTGGCCACTTTGGGCTCCTTATGCATCCAAATGAATAGACAAGGAAGTGAGTTACTGTTCTGTCTGGAGTAATTGATCCTGATCACCAACAAGAATTTGGATTACTACTCCACAATTACAGCAAAGAACATGTCTGGAATGCAACAGATCTCTTAGGGTATCTCATATTGCATAATGTTACCTCTTCTGGTTTCTGAATCATTTAGTCAGAGCCAGCCCAACTCTAGAAATAAATTTGGAATCACTACTTACCATTCAACAAATAATTTTATATTAAAATTCTCTGATCCAGAAATTAGAGATCTTACAAAACTACAGATTTCATCACAAATAACCAGAAGCATTCTCAATGTCATTGACCTAAAATGTACCAAATTTGTTTATTGTCCTTAGTGTTTTTGTTAGTGGCTGGTGGATTCTCAGTAAACACCTTTGGACCATTATAGCAGTAATGGGCTGCTTTTAAAAAATACCCATATCACCCTCGCCATATTCTCAGTAATTAGAATGTCCTCTGCACTGAACAGTGACAGGCTAGATTTCCAGCCAGGGCACATATTCAGGTTGCAAATTTGATCCCTGATCAGTGCTCATGCATGAGGCAACTGATCAGTGTTTCTCTCTCCTCACTTCCTTTCTTTGGCATCAATGAAAAAGAAATATATCCTTAGGTGAGAATTAAAAAATAAATTAATTGAAAAAAATGCCCTTATCTAGAGCCTAATTGTTAGAGATTCCAATTTAATTAGCCTGTAGTATGGCCTGGACATTTGAATGTTTTTAAGGTTTCCTGAGTGATTCCAATACATTACCTGAGTTGAGAACCACATCTTACTGCATTCCTTTATATTGACACAAGACAAGCATTGTGAACATTCTCACCAGCTCTTAATGTCAGAGCAGACACGAAAAGGCTCCTCGAGATAGAAGAAAACATACTACCTCTACCTAGATCCAAAAGTGGAGGCTTAGTAACTGAGAACATTAAAGCCTTACATTCTCAGGACAGATGACCCTTAACCTTGAGGCCACTGAGTGACACCTGAGACATAGCCAGTGGACATCTCTGATGCAAGCATCTATTTTCCTCTATTTGTATTTTCTGTTTTCTGACCATATCCCCATTCCTTCCTTTTCACACCTTTCTAGCCTAACCTTTAGCTCTACCACTTCCCACCATTGTTTTAAACATTCTAAAGAAAAAAGTAGAAAATCAAGTTTGTTCTCCCTATTCTAGAACTTCTACACTTAGGAAAATGTCACTGATTCAGACTTCTCTAATTCAGAGTTATGCTAATTGAGAATGGGCCTGAACTGATGACCAATGTATGAAGGGTAAAAACATTATTGGGGTTCTTCAATCAGCTATATTTTATTTTATGAATAATTTCTAATCCATCCCTATCCTATAAAATTTGCTAATATGCAAATTGTAGTCATGCCCTCGTGCCCTGGCACTGGGGCTGGGGCAACTAAGGCGAGGCCAGGGGACCTGAGGCTATGCCCCCCACCTGGCGCTGGGCCAGGGAACCTGACAGGAGGTAGATTTTTCATATACATTTTACTATTTCATCTCTGACACTTCCATTATAGAGAAAGAGCAAATAGCAATATTAAAATATTTTCTCTAATTAATTTTCTTTTAATGTGCACAAATTTCATGCATCAGGGTACTAGTTTATTATATAAAAATGTCAAAATAGCCTTCCAAAAAACTAACTTTACACAATTTAAGATTGGCACTTCTGATCTACTGTTTTAACATTTGTCTCTCTTTGGTTGTTACTAATATACTGCTTCCACATTATACTGTTATGAGAGGTCACAACCAGTATTACAGAGATGGGTGGATGAGAATGATTCTGTGGTCAAATAAGTTTGGAGATTCTTGTTCAAACACAAATTAAAGAGGTTTTTAATTGCAAAATTTTTCAAACATTTAAAATGTTAGTGTGCATCACCATTGTCCAAAGAGGAGATATTTGACTGGTTTTGCAAATTTCAGGGACCACAAGGGGAAGCTTAAGAGACTGATACTCCACAGCAAGCATGTCAAACTCAAAGGCTAACATGGGCCAAATAAACAAGGTTTAAGTTTATGTGGGCCACAAAAAAACCAAAAGCTTCAATTTTCATAGAAATGTAGGTTTATTTTGATAGAGACATACTGAATAGAAGGGGCTGAAATAAATGAGTAATTGTTAACAAAATAATAGAATATCTTAATAAAAATTAATATTTTCCTTGAACATTAACTTACCAGACACTGAATAACTGCACAAATTAATAACTGTAATGCAAATAAATCTATTATTGTTGCTCTCTGAAAGCAAAATATTTCCTGTTGCACACACCGTACAAGTCAGTCCAAGACTAATGATGTGGCAATCAGCTGCTAAAATATTCGCTGCTAGTATTAGTGGAGAGAAATGGTGCACCTGCACCTAAGGTGTGTAAGGGAAATTAATGTAACACAATTATGGAGTCAGTCATTAGTGAATGTTGTAGTTTGTTATTAATAATTATGTATAACAGGATGCTGTAAAAAGTAAGTTATGAAATTTTTATGAAAACATTTCTTACATACTGTTATATTGGCTGGGCTGCAAAAATATTCATGGGCCACATTGGCCTACAGGACATGTGTTTGGCATGCTTGTTTCACAGGATATACTTATGAAATTCTTCTTAGAGTTTTATAAAAATGACAAAGAATATAGTCATATGGGTCTCAAAAGCTCTTCTTGGATTTCCTAGCAGAGAATCCTTCATTCCCAGGGATCTTACATCCTGAGAGGATGTGTAAACTCCCACGATGGGCTCTCATTGTCCTCCCCTCTCCTGTGCTCCATTAGCCTCCCAGGGAAAACTGCATTTTCTTAGAGTCAGAAAGGTAGTAGTGATTTGAAGTGGTCTTGTGGTCTCCATTTTAGGGAACTGAATATTGTCTCAGGTTCCAAGAACAAGGAGAGACAGAAGATTCTGGGGAAATGAAGAGATGAAAGACTAAAAGGCAGGAGGAGAGAACAGAAATGATATTAGATGTTTGTGTGCATTTAAAGGTATTTATTTATTTTTGAATAGGTTTATACTTGCAAATAGTACTAGACTCAAATATACACAGGAGTATATAGTGGGAAGTACTAGTAAGTTTCTATTTTTCATTTTCTCCAATTACCCTATTTCCTGTTCCCTTTGTAAAAGTAACTATTACTAGTTTGTTGTATATCCATCCAGACACTCTGTATTTTAGCTAATGAAAGTTCAGAAAAATTTTAAATAATAAATTTTCATGTTATGATAAGGAAAACTAGAAAATAATATAAGGTATTTTTGGGCTGTCTCATTCTTCCTCAGCTCACTTCCATGAGGCATTGGGGTATACTCTCTAATAAAAGAGTAATATGCAAATTGACCATCACTCTAAGACACAAGATGGCCAACCCATGTGGCCAGGAATGACTGCCCCCATATAGACACAACATAGCCACCATAAAATGGCTGGCAGGAGAGGGCAGTTGTGGGAAGTTGGGGGTGACTAGGCCAGCAGAGAAGCGCAGCTGGGAGAGACAAGGCCAGCAAGGAAGGGCAGTTGGGGAGGACCAGGCTAGCATGAGAGGGCAGTTAGTTAAAATCAGGCCAGCCGAGGAGTAATTAGGCATTGATCAGGCTGCCAGTGGTTAGGGGGGTGATCAGGTTGGCAGGCAGAAGTGGTTAGAGACAATTAGGCAGAGACAGGCAAGCAGTTGGGAGCCAGCAGTCCTAGATTGTGAGAGGGATATCCAATGGCCTGATCCCACCTAAACGGGCAGTCGGACATCCCTCAAGGGGTCCCAGATTGGAGAGGATACAGGTTGGGCTGAAGGACACTCCCCCTTCCCTGTGCATGAATTTCATGCACCGGGCCTCTAGTATGATGATAATTATGAAATCTGGTCAAATTAAAATGACTCTAATGCATAATAGGCTAGTTCACTCTCCCCTACCCCCAGTCCTTCTCCACCTCCCACCTGCATCACTCACATACAAATAGAGGAATCAATGTAAGGTAATGAGTAAGTTTAAAGACATAGCTCTGTCAGAATTCCTAAAAGTAACTAGTATGGTATTTATGAAGATTATAAATGTCAAAGAGAGTCTTAGAGCGGAAAGAACTCCTGGAAGCCAGCCAATATTTTTCCTCCTTTATTTCCCAGTTTTACTGCCTTGAACTATCCCAAGAAAAAATTTAAGATGTTCTTCAAAGTGTCTCAAAATGTATTAGCCAGGGAAGATCATGCATTGTCAATGAGAGCAATATCTTTAATGGGGCAAAATGGCTCTTGGTGAAGAGGTGTGGTATGGAGGTGAGGGAAGGAGTGGGGTTGTGCAAAAAAAAAAAATTGTACTCTTTATTTAAAAATCATAGATATACATATAGTACATAAATAGAAATACAACCCAGGCTGATAGCTCAGTTGGTTAGAGCATCTTTCCAATACTCCAAGGTTGCATGTTTGATCCCAAGTAAGGGCACATACAAGAATCAACCAATGAATGCATAAATGAGTGGAACAACACATCAATGTCTCTCTCTCTCTCTCTCTCTCTCTCTCCCTCTCTCTGTCTCTCTCTCAAATCAATCAATAAATTTTTTTAAAAATTAAAAAACAGAAATACACCATACCCACGGTTTTAAAATTTCAAATGGCAATTATGAAAAAAAAATGTCTACTTGGAGAAGTAATAATCAAAATAATGCCAAGAGAAAAAAAAGAAACCCTGTTCTGAAGATGGCGGCATAGGTAAATGCCTACACTTCTGCCTCGCACAACAATTTCAAAACTACAACTAAAAGATAGAACAGACATCATCCAGAACCACAGGAAAGCTGGCTGAGTGGAAATTCTACAACTAGAAGGAAAGAGAGGGGCTCTACAACTAGAAGGAAAGAGAGGGGCTCACAGAAACCCAGAGGAGCTGCAAAAAGCTGAGGTACGGAGACGCGCGTGCTGAGAGAGCGGGTGCCCGAGTACCTGCCTGGCTTTCTCTGGCGGGAGGGAAACGGAGACTCCCAACAGCATTGAACCCCTTATCCTACGACACTAAACTCCAGATCCAGCCGAAACTCATACGGGGGGAGTTTGGACTGTGAAAAGGGAGAAGTACACGGACATTTAGGGGAGTCGCAAAAGATAGGACTGGTCGCACACGTGCATGGCGATGCTCGGAGGACAGATTGCTGATTGTGCCTCTGGCTTTCACAAGTGGGCAGGAGACAGACCCTCCCAACTGTGCCACTTCTGAGTCCACTGGGCCCCTGTTTCGTGCAAAACACTGGAGACTTAGACTCGTGTGGTCCTGGTGGGCAGGGGAGCTGGAAAGGCAGCGGTCAAGAGGCACTGCGGGCACACACGCACAAGGACATCTCCAGCGATTACCCAGTCACGTGAGACTCGGGGGCCATGGAGGGTGGGACCGACTGGAAGGCAAGGCGGTCCCTTAAGCCCTGAGACTCCACCCATCCCCAAGCTCAACAGAGGCTTCTGTGGTTTTGCAAGTAAAAAAGTTTCCTCGACATAGTGAAAATGCCAAGACAAGGGAAGGGATCATAAACAAAAGCAATGGAGGAAAAAAAACGACTCGATATAGAGTTCAAAACCATTCTTATAAAGTTTTGCAAGAATATGCTAGAAAAGATGGATAAGTTTATCAAGTCCCAAGAAGAAATGCAAAAGGACCAACTAGATATGCTAGAGATGATGCATAAATTTTGCGAGTCCCAAGAGGAGATGAAAAAGGACCAACTAGAGACACTGACTGAAATAAAAAATATTATACAGAGTCCTAACAGCAGACTAGAGAAAGGCAAGAATCAAGTAAAAAATTTGAAATATAAAGAAACAGAAAACACTCGACTGGAAAAGCAAGAAGAGAAAAGAATCCAAAAATGTGAATATAATGTAAGGAGACTCTGGGACAGCTTCAAGTGTACCAACATCAGAATTGTGGGGGTGCCAGAGGAAGAGAGAAAGCAAGATACTGAAAACCTATTTAAAGAAATAATGACTGAAAACTTCC
>PVJN01014947.1:0-45454 GCA_004026805.1 Lasiurus borealis | reverse complement strand
ACACACAAGGTATCAGGATACATTAGTTCCTTTCCTTTCTAAAAAAAAAAAAAAATCATCATAAGAACTCAGGAAGAAAACAATAAACATTCTGCCTGCATCACTGCTTTAAAATATATACTAAGTATAGTTTTACTGATTTCAGAGAGTAAGGAAGAAAGAAAGATAGAAATATCCATGATGAGAGAGAATCATTGATTAATTGCATCTAGCATGCTACAACCTGGGTATGTGCCCTGATTGGGAATTGAACTGTTACTTTCTGGTTCATAGGTCAATATTCAACCACTAAGCCACACAGGTTGGGCCTTTCATCACTGCTTTTGATAAAGAATTACCTTTCATTGGTCCCCAGTCAAGCAAATAAGCACCTTAAAATAAACAAATAAATATTCTACAAATGGATTATTTTCTATGGCGAACTGTCCGGACATTGTGCCTGAGAAATGTGTATTATCTGATCCCAACTTGTTGATATATCCCTACCTTTTAATACGAAATTGAAAGAATCAGAAAGAAAGCAAATGTTACATGGCTCTCTAATCACTTGTGAAACCTTCTGGACTAAATGTGACACTCAAGAGGTTGGAAACCCTGAACCTAGTGTGATTTATTTTTCACTTAAAGCAGATCTCACGTGGGAGGAATGCAGAGATGTTAAATACTCTCAGTCGAGGAGCCGTCAAAGGGATTTACCAGATCATAATTAACAGATCAATAATATATATTTTTAGTATTCTAGTTCTCTAAAGTCTCTTTATTTTGAACCTTTGGTCAAGATATGTCAATTTACTTCGCTTTTCTCCTCTCCGGCACTGTTTTAGACAACGTTTTAGCTTTTTGTCAGTAACAGCATTAGATTTTGGATGAACTGCTGTCATCTTTCGCCCCTCACAATGTCACCATCAAAAATTGGATAAAGTGTATGAGCAAAACTCATGCCTCAGCAGGATCAGGGAAGTTGCGGGAAACTGCCTTGTACTTTTTCTCAGGTCCAAACAGTAGAATTAAGTGATTTCCCTGATAACCTTAAAAACTAGCCTTCACTAAATATTATTTAGCGTATAATGGGTATTATAAGTAAACAATCACGTCTTTAAGCAAGCTGAAGGGATGTAAAAGACAGATGAAAACCTAACTCTGGCCTATTGTTTCATGTAGCCTTGGTTTCAAAGAAAGAGCCATGCTATTTGGCAGCTGTCCACTGCAGTGAGCTGAAATCATCCTGCCTGAAACACAAAGCAACCAGCAGCACAACAATGTGAGTCCGCTCGACAGCCTTCTCCACATGAAGGACTTGAAACTTGGACTTCAAAGGTAGAATTCCTAAAATAATATTTTTTAAAAAGCCTTTTTTTTCTGAGATTGATTCCCAACTATTTAAGGGCCAAATACTCTAGCATTCTTAAACTTCACGAGTTGCACTTGAACCTCTGCTGTGCAGCTTGTGAATGTGGCTAGTTGAGTGGTATGACATAATTAATAGGTATTGTCAGAGTCTCTCACTTCTGATCATGGGGGGTTGGCAACCTTTAGTGGCTTCCATCCCAGGCTTTGAGAAATAGGCCAGATGGTATGTCTTACCCACACACTGTAAAGTGGAAGCCATCCTTTTTTAGGACACTTTCAAAGCCTTTTTAGCCAATTTCATGACTCCTGCAGAAGTTTAATTAGTTACAGTTTTATTTAATTTGCTATAGGTACACAGATTGTTTCTGGACCGCCTCTAAAACATCATTGAGGTAAAAATGATTACTATAAATAGTTGAATTCTTTTCTCATAGTGAGACTTCGTGAGGAGACAACACAAGACACTGGAAAACAGTGTTGCCACTAAACATACATTCCACCCCAGCCTTGCCACAAACAGGCTGAAGTGCAGGGATGTAGGCTTCAATAGCGGCATCTTTGCAATGAGGCATTGGGCTGAATGACCTGCTCCCCTCTCACTGGAAAAGTCCATGTTCTGTGGGGCTTTCTGTACGTCATCAATCACAAACCTCATTCTACTTCAAGTAGACCCCTGCTTGTCTTTCTCAAATTAAAATGTGTGGTTTTGAAGATTTGTGAGAGTCCTTGAAGTTCTATGACAAGAAGCAATTGTAATTTTGCTGAGGAACAAATTTTATTTGCACACACTGCAAGGCTATATGTAGGAAGGAGTGAGATTTATTATAACAAAATCTAGCCCTCCACCTATCATTTGTATTCAATGAAGTCTCATGTTATCTTCTTGTTATCATTCTCAATAAGAATCTAAAGGGATAATTTCATTGTTTTTATTTTCTTTTGGTATATCTTGTTTCATTTTATGAAGAAAAATTATAATGCCAGTTAAATGGGAGAAATTGCTTAAAAGTTGGATGCAGTTCTCTATGTCAAATTATAGATTAGGCAGAGGCATTAGTTAGTGGTAGTCTTTCTCCAAAGTGCCCATAAATAGATGAGTGGATAAAAAAGCTGTGGTACATTTAAAAGCAGCCAAAGTGCCCATCAGTAGATGAGTGGATAAAAAAGCTGTAGTATAAGTAATTTGAAAAACTAATCTTTTATGTAAAACTTGAATTATACATCAAAATAACTTAGCATAGCTCTACAATGAAAAGTAGAAGCAGGAGAACTTATGACAAAGTCCCATATGCCTTTATACTTACAATTCAAATCACCATTTCCTAACTTATCTATCTTAAGTACTCACAGATTCTCAAAGCTTTGATGCTTTATGTAATTCAATGTATTGATATGCCATCTAAAATATACCCATGTCTATTCTCTAAATTAATAAAATTATATGTTATAAAATTGCTTAATAAGTGACAAATCATAGCAAAAATTATCCTAATTTCAAAATCATTTATTGATTTTTTGGAAATGCTTGATATCTTATTGTGAAAGACTATCACTAACGAATGCCTCTGCTTAATCCATAATTTGACATAGAGAACTGCATCCAACTTTTAAGGAATTTTTCCCATTTAATTGATAGTCATTAGATGTATTAATAAGTAAAGGACTTCTCATTATATCAACACTGTTCATGCTGCTGATTCCTCCCTCAACTTCTATTAAATTAATAGCAAATCCATTTAAATATTTTCTAGCCCATTTCTGAGATCCTTATAAATTAAATTTTCTATTATCAATTAAAACATGACAATAATGAATCTGAATACCATTTTAATAGGATTAAACTGATCCTTCAGGTCAGGTGAGAGGTAGCAGCATAAAGTGATGATGGAGAACATGAGCCTCTTGCCAGCCTGTTGCCAGGTTACCCCAGTTAATATCCTGGCCCCGCCTGCCATTAAAGTTTTAAGTAGCTTTCAATGCCTCAGTTTCCACGGCGATTGAATGAGGAACATTCAAGTGTGCTGGAATTATGTCTGGCCCTTGATTTATTGTTATTATTGATGCTATTAACACCTATGACTAGCTGCCACGCAGTGACATAGAGGTAATATTTAACTGAGAAGATTTTTTAAAAAAAAGGATTTGCACTCCTGGTATCTCCAGCCCCATATTACTCCCATAGGCTTCTTTCATCTCCTGCTTCTTCTTCCTTTGCAAAAATTCCCACTCTGCCAGAAGAGTCAACAGTCTTTGCCTGAGGCGGTCCACACAACCCCCTATCTATCAGTTCTTCCCATGTCTGTCTGCTTTCTCAGAGTTCTAGTGAGGCTGCAGGCTACCTAAGCACTCTCTGATGATGGCTGAGACAGGAACCATGGTGTGTGGCTACAACCTCATGGGGGTAGATGAGCACCTTTCCTCCTCACAGTTGCTACCCTTTTCTTCTGGTATTTGGACCTTCTCTGGATAGAGGGAAACAGGAGTAAATGGGCAAGTTCGAGAGCTGCAGTCAATTCAGTGAGACATCTGGAGGTCCAGTAGATTGGCCAGGGCCAGGATGGCCCTTGTTTTTATCATGAGATCCCTATAACATGACATATAGGATGGGTTCAATAAATATTTACTAAAGAAGTGATTGGATGGGAAGAGAGAAACCCCTTGGGCAATACTAAGTAGGGAACCCATTTTATCACTGATGTGGTAGTGATGTAACTAACCAATCCTAACAGCTACCAACCTTAGAGGAAAAGCAGAATCTTGAAGGCCTTCATTAGACACTGGTCCTTTAGTTGCTGGGAAGGTCTGCAGTGGTCCACAAAAAGGGCTGGGGCATTTGCAAGGCCCTGGGTTGAGGAGGAATTTGAAATAAAAGCTATTTGTCAACAGATACAAACATATTTTGACAACCAGTAAAACCATCACAATGTGTGTTGGCTAAATATTATTCCTATCTAAACTAACAATGAGATTTCCACTACTAGTATTCTCCCATCCCTCAGGCATGGATAGGATGTGCAATAGGGGACCTCAAATAATCCTTATAATTATATCTATCTGTCCTTAACTATAGCTTGGCACTGGATAGATATTTACTGAATGAATGACAGGATGAATGAAGGTGCATATAGAAAGACATATTTTCTTGTTTTACCTGCCTGAAAAGTTTGACCACAATACTTGAATAGATCTTATGCTTGAGGCATGTTGAACACACTATTACCAACAGTAAAATAGAGGATTCATGAAATGGGCATAGGTTTTGAAGTTAGATACATTATAATTCAAATCCCAGTTTTGTCCCTACCATCTATGATCAATAATTTGATCAGAGACAAATTATTTCTGCTCTATAACACAATAATTTTAACATCACTAAAGAAAATGTATACTTCATAAGCCTGTAGGTCTGTAGGATATTTAGGGAATGTATATAAAGTATATATATCTAGAACCTGGAAAAATAAATAAGTAATACCCATTGTTACTATTGTATATTGGTGTGGTTATGAACATACTGTATGCATTAGACTGTCGGCCTTCCTTAGTCTAGCAAGAGATTTCATATTATTCAGGTCAACCTGCCATGACTTTAATTAGCTATATTATGGCTTCTTTTCTATCTGACACATGCAAGTATAGATTTGCTGCATAATAAGAAACCAAATACATTTATGTAATAATTCAGAACACATGACATAACTTCTTTTTCATTAAAATCTAGATATAATAACATAATTCTTTATTAATTGTTAGAAAATTTTTTGAACTCATTAAAAATATGTTTTCTGATGTATACCCTGCTTATCTGCCAAGAACGCATGACCATTCTTATCACTACAGAGTATTGACCCTTATTATCTTAATTATGTATGGCACTTCTCTAGAAATCAGATAATTATTTCTGTGATCATGTGAACCAAGAGTCAAAGTCAAAGCTCAGGTAAAGGTTATTTTGTTTCTATAATCCTAAATGCACTTATTTAAAAAACAGGTATTCTAACACTCTTTGTAAATATATTGGTATTTCTAGATATTGGTTTGACTTTCATTTCAAAGAGTCCTATCATGCTAGGACAAAATAATAGTTTTAAAGATTTTTGATTTGATTTGATTTAATTTGACTGAGGGCATTGGGAGTATGTATAAGAGAGATATTATCAAAGTTGTGAGATTAGTCCATAGCCAGTAGGGGCTGGAAGTAGCAGAAGTCATGGCACTTTATCTGCAGATGGATGGGCCACCAATGAGGGTGAAGAAGCTTAATGCAGATGTTTCAATAAATAGTTTGGTCTGGACATTCAGATCTGTTTTAAGATAGGAAGTTAACCAAGATAACCATTTGAAATTAAAAATAGTTTGAACAGTCCAGTTGAGTTGTCTCAGTGTCATTTGCTCCTTCTAGAGAACCAAGGGGAGAAAAACATGCATGATATGTGATTGTAAAAGATTGTGAGAAAAGCACAAGATACTTTCATCATTTTGCCTTAAGAATGAAAGTACAGTTACAGAGCCCTTAAAACCATTATTTTTTTTTTTATTATTTCAGAGAGGAAGGGAGAGGGAGAGAAAAAAACATCAATTATGAGAATCATTGATCAGCTATCTCCTGCAGGCCCCCTATTGAGGATCAAGCCCATAACCCAGGCATGCCCTTGCCTGGAATGGAACCCGGGATCCTTCAGTCCACAGGGCAGTGCTCTATTCCCTGAGCCAAATCAGCTAGGGCAAAACTATTCAATTTTTAAATCGTGCATATTTCAACAACTTTCTAATAGAGTTATGATTCCTCTTAGACAATGTAATTTCCCAATAAAAAGCAGAAATTATTGTTTATATATCCTTATTTATAAAACTAATTAGTTCTAAATCTAAAAATATGAAGAAGACTCATCAATAAAAGGGAACACATTAATATAAATGTTCAGCGTTAGAGAACACTATGATAAAGATCAATCTAGAGTATAAAATAGCTCCAAACTTAATATCATAAATTTTTTTATAAATTATGTTGCTATACCTTTAGATATTTATATTTGTCATTAGGCTACCTAAGACATTTTAAATTAAAATCATCAAGGTAGAAGTTGAATATAATATAAAATCTTAAATGATGTAGACAAATGATGTTTGAAAACAAAACTTAAAATCAGAATGATAATATACTTTGGTCAGATAAACTTATATTTTAGACTTTTTTGTAAGTTCTTCATTTTTTTAACTAGCAAAAACAGAACATTTTCCTCTCTTTTATTATTTTGTAGGTAATGCTTGAAAGCAAAGAATATGGTGATAGATGAGATATAATTAGAGGAAAATTGATGGATGCATGAACTAAGAAAGAGTAATCTGAATTTGAAAAGTAAATAAAGAAGAAAAGAAATACAGATTCACAGTATTTAAAATAATTTTCACATTTTTAAAAAAATATTGGCCATTTGTAATGTAAAATATATTTGAAGTTTTTTTCTCTAACTCTTAGTAAATTCTTGGGAAAATACTTTAGCCATATGAAAGGACTCATTTTAAGCTAAAAACAGCATGAGTGAAAAATTGATGATTATTGATATGAAATATATTGTCTGACATAATAATAAAACACATATAACCTTAAGTAGGTAAATGGATACTCTGGTAGTGATATTACTAACACAGATTTGCACAAGCTCAAATGAGTATCTAAAGGCTTTGAGATGTTATTTGTGGTGAAAGTTTTATGGGATTTATGACAAATATTTTAATTTACATAGAGCAATAAACAAACCCTACCCATGGCACTAACTATTGGGTCCAAGCCCCTGGGTCAGGGACTGGACCTTCTTGGACATCAGGGCTTAGACAGAGAAGCCATGAGGAGCTATAGGTGTATAAGAATTAGTCTTTATTGTGGAAGCCAGTGGCCTATAGCCATCAGACAACACAGTCCTTCACTGGCTGATAAAACTAGATATCTTTCCCATCAAGCAGCATCAGTCTCTATACTCACAGTTGTTATGTGAGCAGCTACATGCTGCCCCGAGACTCACCACTTCACATAATAGCGGCACCTGAGCTCTCTGCCTCAGCAGCTTCTCCAGTCACTCCAGCCTTTCCTGCACACACAGAAGTTACATCCTTGAGCCTGCCTCAGTTTCTCCAGCATACTCTAGCTAGTCAGTACCATGTATAATACCACTTAGACAAAATAGGCCTCTAGCCAACAATGATATCAATCAATCATTTGGGTTATGGAAGGGCATGCATGCACAGTATACCATGAGATTGCTGTGGTCTTGCACCTGCTTGTGGCATCTTAGCTTTGAACATTCTGATTACTATTTTCATGCTCAGAGTGGCCTTGGCATACTAACAACAAGGCCTTGACTCTCCGGGCTCTCCGGCATGGTTCCACAAGTATCCTCAACCATATCCTACAAGTACATTGATTTATCAGTTTTTTTCTGGTAAAATTATAATATTTTTAAAAAATAAAAAGTTTCTTATAATTTTATTTTGTAACTATTCTCTAATTTGTGAGAAAAATTAAAATGTGATGAAACTCTAAATAAAATCAAACATACTTTTTCTGTAAGAGTACATCTTTGGCATCAACCTTCTTTGTTTCTGATCACTGAAAGCTCTACTCAGGATTTTAAAAATTAAGAGGATAAATATAAGAAGTTGATAGTATGTAGTCTTACATGAAAAAAAGTCTAGTTTCATTAATAAGCTATTTATATTGGAATGTATGCTATTTTATAAAATAAAACATATGCTTTTAAATCCTTTAAATTTACATTTTTATCCAACATGTATAGAATAATTTCCCTACCTCATTTGCAACTCTGTAGATTGGGGAGATAATTAGAAATAGAAATAAAATTAAATCTATGCCTTAAGGAGTAGTAGAATATCTATGGATATATATAATATAACAGTAGAAATTATTATATCATTAAAACTAAATGAATGATATAGACAATAAATGAAGTTTCATAAGAGCGCACATTAAAAGCCAAGAAAATGATCAAGAACGAGGTCAGTCATATTAAGTAGATTATTCAACAACTCATCTTGCTAAAGTTGTCCTAAATCAAAACCCAAGATAGACTAAATGATCAGCACTTTGTATGATTGGTGCTAAGAGAGGACTTTTTGTCTAAATTTAGTACAATGCCATACACATTTAGTAGGAGACCAAATTTTTTCACACTATAAGTTAAATTTAAATATGTAAACTGGTGACCTTATTAATGTGTTAACTTAAATTCACAATGCAGGGCGATCGCTGCCCGGCTACACATCTGCTACACACCTCACTCAAAACTCGCATTTAGAAGTGAATCCCACATCTGCCACACACTCACTCAAAACTCCCATTTAGGAATGAATATGGCAATATATATATGTATATATATATACACACACACATACATACCTACACTCACACACACACACACACACATATACACACACATACATACACACACACACAATATATATATATATACACATACACTCACACACATACATTACCATATTCACTCCTAAATGCGGGTTTTGAGTGAGATATTAGGGCACCACACAGAAGCACAGAATGGAAAAGAAAGAAAATTTTGTTTGAAGATCTAATGTTACTTAATATAGCCAAATACAAGTTTTGATTTCAAGTAATACAATGTCTGAATAGTATTGGGAAAAAGAGTTACTGATATGAAAAAAAAAATTTTTTTAGTCAACACCTTTCCCATCTGCTCTCAAAAGTGATAAGTAAAAACAAAAAAGAAAAACAGTAAGAGTTTTTTTTTCTTTTGTGTTTTGTGGGGCTTTTTACATATTAGAGTGAAGTTAGAAAAAAATAACAAATGTGGTTCTAAAGCCAGAAGTGATAAAGAAAACAATTGGATACATTTTATCTAATAAAAATGGAAAATTTTTCTCTGAGTAAACTATAAAAACCCACAAACTAAAAAGCTATCTCTAAGCTATGTAACTGATAAATGCTTATGTTATTGATCATTTAAATCTTGCCGCAGTTACAGAGTAGAACAAGTCTTTTCTGAGAATGGTGTTTACTGTCCCCAAGCTGATCCTAAGAAAAAAATTCACATGTGAATAATTCATGTGGAAGGTGTTGGACGCAATGGCAGGAGAAGGGATGAGACAAGGAAGTGAAGAGGAGCATTATCATACTACCACTGTGGGTGACAATAGCTAATCCTATGGGAAACCCAGGGAAATGGCATATAACAGTTCTCTGAATTATAAACCCACAGGTGAGGCAGGTGGGTTATTTACCACCAATTCCTACCAGCCACTGGTACAAAGCTCTCCTGAGAGTGTTAATTCTCTGGCACCTGTGGTCTACTATGTTGGAGGTCAGCATGGTCTCTGTGGCTTTGCAGAACACCCTCAAAGAAACAGATGCAGAAGCTGGAAGTTGGCTGGCACTCATTGGAATAGTCTCCAGGGAAATGGCAGAGTTTCTACAGCTTCTGCTACAAGGAAAAAATAATAGGAATACTACTGGTAAAATGAACTGGTAATTTACATTGAAAATACACAAATGTTTAATAGTTATATTTTGGAAGAAATGTGATCAAAAAGGCTTCTTCTCCAGAGATGCAACTTGCACAAAATGATGAAATTCTACAGAAAGGACATATCCTGCATGATTCTCTCCTTTCCAAGATAGATAATTCCATAATGCTGGATTGTTCTAATGTTCAGATTTTATTACATTTCATAGAGATCTTTTTAAACAATTAGAATGCCGATATTTTGCGATGATGAGCAACAAAAGATATCTACTATAACATGTTTTAATTGTCGTTGTCAATAGTAATATGAAATGTGCCTGCCATATCTAAATTTGGTATTTTGTTTTCAATGAAAACATATAATAAATTTCACCCATTGTCTTCAAATATATGAAAAATTAACAAACTTTACAAAACTAGTGCCAGTAATTAGGTTGAACTCAAAAACTACTGAGGAAAGCAAGATGAGGCAGAATCATCCATGCTTGTGCCAGCATGCAGGAAATACTGTTATATGTCTGTAAGAAACAGCATGGCCAGGTAAACTGTAGGGAAACAGTGCATCGGTTGAAAGATAAGTCCTTGGAAATAGAATCCAAACCACGACCATTCATGGTGGGGTGAATTGCAGGGTAACTGTACCAGCTGTTATAATGAAAGGAAGTCTAATCTTTTTATGGACTATGAAATAGAAAAGGGTAGCGCAGAAGCAGTTGTATTTCCTGGAAAAAGAGAGATGTCAAAGAGGCTGGCTACCAAGCTTGACTAACAATATGGGACACAATTTTTATTGCAAGGAGCACTTGACCAGGAGACTGTGTAGAAAATTGCTTTTTCTAAAAAATTAAATATTCTTTAAAAAATCACCAGTTCATATATTATTGAGTACACATACCTATGTATGAATATCTGTACTAGACTGAAGCTCTAAAACAGCAAAGACTATATTGTCACCAATGGGAGCACTAAGGAAAATGCATGTTGGGGCAAAAGTAGGTTTATACACAAGTACATGAAATGTAGTTTGCTCTTGTACTATTCATTAATTACCGTACTATTTTCCATATGAACAACCGTAAATCTACTTTTGCCCCACCCTGTATATACAAACATCCACAAATCCTATATAATAAAAGCCTAATATGCTAAGTGTCCAGTCAACGAGTCAGCCATTCAACCAATCAAAACATAATATGCTAATGACTAGAGGCCTGGCCTGTACCCTCTCATAATCCGGGATCCCTCAGGTAGGATCCCTAGTCCTGACCTGAGATCAGGGCCTATTGGGGCATTCCTTTCCTGGCTACAGGCAGCTGGTCCCACCTCTGTTGCTGCCACTGCTTGCCTCCCACCACCACTAGTGGCTTCCTTCTGCAGGCAACAGGCATGAGGTGCAATGGCTTGGCTTGCCTGGGCCTCCCGATGCAGGGCGATCACTGGGCAGCCACATACTTCCCACAGACTCGCCACTGGAAGCCTGGGCCTCCCTCTTTCTTTCTTGGGGAGTGCAGCCAGCCATGAGAGTAGCTGTCTGCCTACCTGATCACCTCTAAACACTGGCCTGCTTATCTGATCACCTCTAATTGCTGGCCTGCCTACCTGATTGCCCCTAAACCACTTTTCTACCTACCTGATCACCTCTAACTGCTTGCTTTGGAGTGGGACCAGCACAGCAAGGGGCCGTGGTGGTTCTGATCTCTAGTCATTCCTGTCATTACACTTACGGTGGCTGGCCTTTTATTACATACTACAGGCCCGATGCACGAAATTCGTGCAAGAGTAGGCCTTCCCTTGGCTGCTGGCACTAGCTTCCTCCTGGCACCCAGGACCTGAGCTTCCCTCTGGCACTGGGACTGGGGCTTCCTTCACAGCCCAGCTTTGTCCAGAAGGTCATCCAGAAGGACATCCAGTCTAATTGGTATATTATGCTTTTATTATTATAGAGGATATGCAAAGGTTGCTCAACTGCTCTCTATGACATGCACTAACCATTAGGGGGCAGACACTGTGAATCGGTAGTTTAGCTTGTTGCTGGATCTGGCCAATCAGAACTGAGCAAGACAGGTTGGACATACCTTGGAGCCTTCCTGTGATCCCTGACCAGCTGGCAACCTCCTGCTTCCTTCCCCAACCCCGATCATACATGGGAGGGGTCCCTTGGCCTGGCTTGGGCCCTCTAGAAATCTGTGACCCCTCAGGGGATGTTGTTGAGCCAGTTTTGGACTGATCCCACAGACCAGGCCGAGGGACCCCTCTGGTCCACCAATTTGTACACCATGCCTCTAGTAAACATATAATACTGCAATAATAATACTTTAAAAACATAAACCCTAAAGTTTCTGTCCTGATTATCATCCTTGATCCATGTGCTCTTTCCCAACTTATTTAATTTGACATTCTGTTTTCCTTAATAAATGACCCAGAAAAAAAACAATGAATTAATAAAAACTGAAATAAATTATTTGTTTTTATTTCTGCAGTAAACATTGGAAGATATAACCCACATAAAGAAAGCTTTTTGAAGTCCTCAATGGATTTTAAGAGTGTAAATTGGTTCTGTGATCAAAATATTTGAGAATCACAGCTAGAAAACAGGTTGTTTCCACATCTCTACATAAGTAGAACTGAAGAAGGCCTGTTAGAGAACTCCCTTCAAACACTATAAACTTATTTACTATTTATATGTGTATAACAAACAACCAAATAATTTCAACACACATGTGACATTTTAATTGACATTTGGATTGAACATATTCAGGCTTATGACTAACTACTGCAAATCATTCAAAGACAGGTTTACAGCTTAATTCAAGGGTCTATGACTTCATTTATAAAAGTAGACTGTTCAGAAAGAAAAGATCTCTACAGAAAGGTAGAGGGACCTACTACATAAAAGATGGAAAGTTGTATTTTATAGGATGATTCTCCATGGCAGTGATTCCTTACATCCTCTCAGGCTTTATGTCAGTTCATGAAACTTGCACAAAAGCATGGAGTGAATGACCTTTTTATTTTTGAAGTAGTTATTTCAGAGGAAGCTTTATCTGCACAATAAGGAGAGAAAAAAAATAAAGTGTTTGGAATTCTGCAAATGTATTATGGGCTTTAATGCCACTTTAGTGATATAATAATGACTATTGTTGGCTTCTGAACAGTATTTCTAGAGTATTAGACATGACTCCCTTTTGTTACATAATAAATAGTAAGTAAGGGAGGGGATAGAGTTGCCAAAGCTTAGCTGACCTAGTGAACACACATTTAAAAAACTTGGAAAAGTAAACTATTGCACATGAAGGCATGTTCTGTCAACTTGAGACAGAAGACATCTATCATATCCCAACAATAATTCATCATAATTTGGTTCCTTTCAGCCTTTGACCAGCAATTTGGACACGATCCTCCAAAGGGAGCTGAACATTTGTAGATGAGGCTTCATATTGATGGATCTGTTAAATTAGCTTTTACCTTGTAGCTACTGAGCAATTGAGCTGCTGAAATTTCCGACCACATCCTAACAAGAGCTTATAACCACCCAAATTAGAACACTCCAAAATCCTAACAGAATTAAAGAGGGATGTGACCATGGTATTCAGAACTTTTGAACACCTCCCAGAGTGAATGAAAAAGGGTGTCTTTATGAAATATAACTATTCTATAGTGGCAACATTCCTGGATCTGGGAATATTTCTCTAACTGTTCAATCCACAGACAGAATAAGTAAGCTCTGATTAAAATATGTATTGAACACTTAATCTTTCAGGCAGGAATTGTTTGACATGCATTTTTTCTTGTGATCCTCAAAAAATCTTATAAGGGGTTAACATTATCATCCCAATATTTTAGGTTAGAAAATTGAGGTTTAAAAAGGTTAATTTCCCTAAATCACAAAGTTAGTAAAGGATGAAGGTAGGCTGTTAATGTTTTCAGTTACAGTTGAAGATGCCATGGATTAGGCAATGTATGTAATAATTCATTAACTGTATTTTGATTACTGAGATTTGTTTGGATTAGAAGCTCAAATTCCTGGTAAGAAACATAAAGCACACTTGGCCAAGCTATTTAAAGTAAATCCATACACACTTGGATGGAAAGATTGTTCTATGAAACTGATATTCACAAATTATTTTTATGAAGGTGAAAATGACTTAAATGATAAATTATTGTTAAAAAATGATGAAAAAAGTCCTAGATAAAATCTTATAGTTAGCACAAATACAGCAATGACCCCATGGTTAATATGGCTTTATTCTTCATAGTTGTGGAAAACAATCCTATATGATAAAATCCTAATATGCAAATTTTACCCTTGGGTAGTCATTCGACCAGGAGTTTGGGAGACTGAGAGTTTGACCACTTGCTATGATGTGCACTGACCACCAGGGGGCAGTGCAGAACATGGCAGGTGCCAGTGATGCAGCACTGGTCCAGGAGGATCCAGTCCCTCACCTAGGTAGTGTTGCTGGGCAGCCCAGATGCCCATGCTGCACCCAGGCCCACTGCATTTGAGCACACTCACCACATCTCTGTGTGGAAACGCTGGCGCCTTGATCCAGGTGGCAGGGGGCACATACAGGCCCCAGGGTCCAGGTGCTGGCCAGGCCCCAGAGGATTTTTAGGGCAGTGAAACTACTCCGTGTGATACTATAATGGTGGATAAATGCAATTATAACTTTGTCCAAACCCATAGAATGCACAACACTGAGAGTAAACCCTAATTTAAATTGTGAACTCTGGAAGATAACGATGTGTCAATGCAAGTTCATCAATTTTAAAAATTTACCACTCTGTTGGGGATGCTGTTAATAAGGAAGATTATGCATGTGTTGAGGCAAAAGATATATGGAAAATACCTGAACTTTCTGATAAATTTTGCTGTGGAACTAAAACTTTTCCGAAAAAAATAGTCTATTAAGAAGTAGAGAAAGGAAGATTCCAGATGTGCAGGATTGACCATAGTGCCTCTTCTAACTCCCACTACATTCTCACCTAGGGAAATAAATTGACTACTTTGATCACTAACCCAATAACCTAAATATTCCATTAATACACAGTAATATTTAAGTAATATTATAGTTATAACCATTAACTTGTACTTGACAAGTACTATAATAATTTATAAATGCGTAAATTTCTCAGGTGACCATATTGCTTCTCCCCATCCTTATTCTAGCTGACTTGATGTGACTTGCATTCTAAGACTGACCTTTCAGCTCTCTTTCTTCCTTTCTTTTTTTTGTTTTTGTTGTTAATCCAGGTCCAGGGATTATGCCTGCAACAGAGGTATAGGCCCTTGACCATAATCAAACCCAGGAACCTTCATTCTGAAGGCTGAGGTTCTATCAACTGAAGCAAACCCATCAGGGTTCAGGTCTTCTTTCTTTCTCTAATATTTTCATTCATTCTCAGAGCACCAACTACTGTCTCTGTGTCACACTTCTCTGAAAACTGTTTTATACAGTAATGCTCTTAACATATCCTATATAATAAAAGAGAAACATGTAAATTGACAGTACCTCCACTATGCTCAATAGCCAGTTAGGACTGAGTATGCAAATTAACCCAACAAAGATGGCAAGTTAATTTACATGCACAGGTGCCAGGCAGAGAGCAGAGCAGGAAAGCTAGTGGAGAGTAGAGTGACTTGGGGAATTTGGCTTCCCAAGCCACCAGATGGAGAGCAGAGAGGGAGAGCTGGCAGCTTGGAGGACGTGGCAGTGTGAAAGGCTATGGGATTGAGTGTGGGGAGCACCAGGAATTATGTGAATAGTAGTTCTGGTGGCAGCCCCTAGACCAGAAGCAGAATCCCAGAGTGCAGGGAGCACCAGAAATGTTGGGAGTCATAGTTCTGGTTGCAGAAGTAGCTCCTAGACACTAGAGAAAAGTGAGCCTGGAGCAAGTTACTATTGTGGTTGGGGATAGGAGGAAAGCAAATGTAAGAGTCATAAGTAAAATCAGAGTGTTTAGGAAAAATTAAAGGGAAGATATCCTAAAACTTCCAGGAAATTTCCACTAATGAAGCAAAGAAAAAAGAAAAAAACCTCTATTATTCTGTGAGCAATAAACCAAACTGGGTTGGAGTCTCAAACAATTTGCTTATATGATTGCAAAGGGAGACAGAAACTCCCAGATTGGAGAGGGTACAGGTTGGGCTGAGGGGGACCCCATGCATAAATTTTCATACACCAAGCCCCTAAGGTGAGGCAAAAGAAGGTTTACAAAGGTGGTTAAATGAAACACAGTTTATTATTTGTTATTATTGTATTATTTTCCATACAAACTGTAGACCTATTTTGGCCCCACTCTCTACATATATATGTATTAGAAGAAGAAAACAATAAGTATTGCCCCCATTTAAAACTGGTAATTTAACAGTATTCTAAATTTGTCCAGCCAAGCACTGCAATGATTCCAAATACCTGTATGTGGAAAAATACAAACATTATTCCCAGTTTCATAAATTTCAAAACTTAAAAGTTCTGGAATAAAATAATGAGCTCCCTTCTATTATTCTTTTAATTGCTCCAATAGGACAAATGAAGCTGGTGAGCCTAGAAGTCTACATCAATATCTTTTAACTTCCTGTGGTTAAAGAGCCATGTTTTCAAGTTTCCAGTCCATGTTGCAGACCAAGTCTTACAAAATAGCCATAAAATGAAATAACAGAAAAATAATCATGCCCTGGGATTTCAAAGCAATGTCAAAAAGTAATGGTTCTAAATAATTGTTCTCAGTTCCTGCTCCCATCAGGAATGGACTGGTAATAAAGAGTCCACATACCAGGATGATCCTCACATAACACTTTGGAGAGCTATGTTCTATACAGACCTATAGGGAATTCTCTAACTTCTGAGAATTCCTTAGCAAATAGATGTTAATGTGGTTTCCATAACTCCACAGCCTAGTTTTATTAGAAAAATAGGGGCCCAGTGAATGAATTTGTGCACCTGGAAAGCAATTGTGGATTTTGAGGCTACTGTGGACATAGGGGCAGGTCTCAGCCCATCCTCCATGCCCCCACCCACTCCCTTCCACCACGACCCCCTAAACCCCCGTCTTCCAGCAGCCCTGCTCAAACTGCCACCGCTACAGCACTGGCCCTGCTCTTATCCACTGAGGGCATAGAGTAATTAGAGCCAGCACTAGCAGCATGTGTGAGCAGGGCCAGCATCATCAGTGAATGTAAGCAGTGGCTGCTGGGCCCCAGTCACCTCTCAGGAACTGGGGGATGTGGAGAAGCCCTCACAATTGGGTCTGGAAGCCACAGCTCATACCTGCTGACAGTTGGGGTCAGTATTGGGCACCAGCAGCAGGTGTGAGCACCAGGTGAGACCATGGCACACAGGAGCAAAGAATTTTCAGTAACATCAAGAGGCTCTCCCCAGTGATAATGACTAGCGCCCTGCCTTGGTCTAGTGCTCTTGCTCAGCTGCTCCACCATCCTGCTGTGGCCAACACCCACCATGTTCTACGTGTGTTCCTGGTGGTCAGTACATGTCATAGCAACCAGTTGTTCAGTTGCTGGGTTCAATCTATTTGCATATTAGGATTTTATATATATATATATATATATATCCTTTATTTAAAATAAAGGAAACAATTAGCCAAGAATAAAAAAATAGTCATCCTATATTCAAATTTCTAAGTAAAATTTGAGAAGGCAATAAATTAGAGGAGAAAGTAAATTAATTAATGAATAATTTAAAAACGTATTTTAAATTATCACAACAGTAAAAGTGAGTGAAAATGGATATTTAGGACAGCAATAATAAGAATAAAATGATAATATTGGATATACTGGTCTTTCTTCATTTTATAAAATATCTGCTCTGATGAAGATAATTTTACTGAGCAACTTCAAAAGCATTTAACAATTTTGAGTTTATATACTTATTTTAGAGCCTGATGAAAGATAAATATAAATTAAAATATATAATATTTTACATTTAATTTCATAGGTTCCTAAAAATTCACATATGAATAAGAATCCAAGATAAAGTGACAAATAAAAATTTTCTTTGTATAAGTTCAAATATGATTTAACTTTCAATTTGTAAATTGTTGCATTGTTTTTAGTGAAATTGTTTTAGATTTTTAAAATACTCGAAGAACTAAGGTGTAAATCTTCAGGAAAGTGAGCCTATTATAGCTTACTAACTTTTCATGTAGTTGTTTTTTGTGTTTTTGGTTTTTTGGTTTTATTTTTGTTTTGTTTTGTTTTTGTTTTGTTTTTGTTTTGTTTTGTTTTTTGTTTTTAGTGCATTCAAACAAATGATGCCATTGTATAGCACACCAAATGGGCATAAATTGATCTATCCTGTATTAGTATTTTTGAAGATAAACTGAAATAATGTAGGTGAGGTTCTTAACCTAATCCCAATAATATTTCATACTCAATATATGGTACTCCTTATCATCATCATTGTTATTGTTTCTGTGTGCTTATGCTGGAAATATAAAATAAACCCAGGCTTTAAAATCTAAGATAGCTTACCAGAGAAATAAATGGGAAATTAATAAAAGTAAAAGAATTAAAAATAACAATTATAGATATAGGTGAACTAATTTTTAAAAATGTAGCTTAAATTATTAATGCAATCAATGTATGTATGTTAGAATTTTTATGAGGAAAGAACAAACAATGTTGTCCCAATTTCAAATATTGCTTTTTTATTTAAAAAAAAAAAGTAATCTTTTTCTTGCATAGAAAGGCTTTCTTCTTCAACCATTATAAAACAACCTTATATAGCTAAATAAAACCTCTAGAAACAAATATATATTGCAAATCTTACGATGTCTTTAATACTACTGTTGAAAATAATCACCATTCAGAAATAAAAATCCCTGTCAATGCCAAAGACTCTGTATTATTGGCTTTTTTATAGAAGCTATTCCTTGTGTTGAAGTGGTATTAGTCTTTTTACCCACAGACCTGCTGATTCCTGGAATATACCAAACAGTATGTAAAAGAGGAAAAACTGAAACAGCAAAACCTTTGAAATTTGGTGACTTTGTACTCTTAAAATTTGTCACTAATTCCATAGTTAGTAGTTAAAATAACCATGTTATCACTTAGTTTATATTACTGGTAACAAACTACATCCTTCATGCAAAATTCTCTGATGTTGTTATTAAAATAGTATATCATGAATTAAATAAGCTTATTAATACGTGTAAATATACTTGATGTGAAAGTAAGTAAATATACATATGGCTTAGCATATTCATATGGGAAAGGGGAAAATAATAGTAATTTTTATTAAACATATATAATTTGTTAAGCACTTTTATAGGAGTCATTTTCTATTTTTTAATCCTTTATTTTAATTTACTCTTCATAAAAACCCTACAAAGTAGCTCCAGCTACAGATATCATTCCTATATCACAAATGAGAGACCTATATGTAGAAAACCTAAGTGTTTTTTCAAGTCACTGAGCTAAACAGTGAAGAACTAGGACTTAAGCTTAAAGTCTGATTCCAAAGTTTATGCTTTTAACCATTAAGTACTCTGCCTTCCACAAGGAGAATAAAATTAATGACAATCTAATGTGTGTCTGGCACTTCACATATTTTCTCATTTTTAAAAAATCTTTATTGTTGAAAATATTACATATGTCCTCCTTCTTTCCTCATTGACCTCATCTAGCCTGCTCTCAATCCCCACTCCCTATAGGCCTTCACCACCCTATTGCCTGAGTCCATGGGTTATGCATATGTGCATAATTTTCTCATTTTTACAGATGATGAAATTCACAGAAGATAAATGTTAAAGTTCCAGTGTTCTTTCTCTACTTCCTAGTGTTTCTCAAAACATTGTCTATTTATCAGCCATATCAAAGTCACCTTGAGCTATTTTAACAATTAGATTCTTGGGCTTTAATTTAGTTACAGAGATATAAATTTGATATATCTGGGGCAAGGCACTTTTAACAAGTTACCTTGTATGAGGGATAGATTAGAGATAGAGATAGATAGAGACAGAGACAGAGACAGAGACAGAGACAGAGATAGAGATAGAGATAGATATTGTGTATGTCTGTTGAGTAGCTTTTTAGTTTTTCACTTCAGTATCTCTTATGAGAGAATAAGATATTCATAGACTAACAAAAACAAGGGAAAAATGATGAAATTTCAACTTCAGAACATTTGACATTAATATAACCCTGTCATTGATTCGCATTTAAGACAAAGACTAGATACTTAAATAATACTTCCAAAGAAATGCCTTTGAAGTTTTCTCATGTTAAAGTGTCACTAAGTAATATTTACAGAAATGAGAATAATAAAATACCCAAATATCTCTTGATTTTGGTTGATGAAATTCAGAAATCTAAAGTTCTAGGTATATTTTTGTTCTTCCACAGAAAATCTACCCTCAAGATGCTGTTTAACAAAATCAGAAAAAAAATAAAGCCACTTTAGGAATATATAACAGTTGGCATTTTTTTATGTATTTTCTACAAGTCAGACATTGTGAATGCTTTATGAATTAGGTATATTATTATCTATGTTTTATAAATGAGAAACCTAAGGGGCAGAAACGTTAACCAACTTCACCATGACGATAAAGATAGTATCAGAGCTGGGATTCCAACCTGGATCATTAGATTCCAAGGCCTGAATTGTGCCAGCTTTGTTCCTTCACCACTATCACCTCCAACATCATCCCACCAGTACCCCTCTCACTGCCACCACTGCCACCATCACCTCACTATCACCAGAACAACATCCTCCCCATCTTCACCTCACCCTCTGTTTCTGAGGAAGACTGTCTCCAGAGTACAGTTGGAGGGGTGGCAGTGTGGTAAGGAGTTAAAATTCAAAATACAGACCCCAAAACTACTGAATCCTAATATTCTATAGTGGAAACTAAAGATACATATTTTAGCAAACCCCCAGGCAATTCTTACACAAAGCAAAATGAAAGGGCCATTGTAACAAAAATATGCAATAGTGATTGAATTTACATGAGAGTATTTCAATTATTAAAATACATTAGTAAACATCTTAAGGCTGCAAAATATTAATAGAAGGGTAAATGGAAAAGTATTTTAAGTAAAAATGCAGCCGTTAATCCTTTTGTATTTTGTGGCATTTGGAACAGTATGACCTAATGTAATTTTCAAGCAAGTATATAATTAGACTTCACTGTTAAATAGAGCAATTAGATTTATAAGGAATACATGATATCCAAAGTATTGATCTAGTTGCATAATTTAGGACAAAAAAAAACAATGCAAAAATAATTGGCTTTCAACATTTTGCATTTGTTCCTGCATTGAAGGTATGTTAATGAGAGCCTTATTAGGTAAAATGGGATCACACCTTGACACAGCACAGAAAAAAACTTAGGTTAATAATTATTTTTAAACCTTCCATTCCTTACATTTATTTGCATCATATAACTACATGCCAAACCAAGCATAACATGGGCATTCTGACACTATCATACTTCATACAAGGACATTTCAAGTGAAGAAAATTTGGAAAATGATGGCTGGTGTCTACATTCTACCGCCCTCTCATTACTCTCCACAGGTCCTCAGACTAGCCATTTGAAACTAATTCATTAATTACTTAATGAATTTTGCACATATGCTCAGAGATGCATGGCAAGATTGTTCTCTATAGCATTTTTTTATACAAAGCGGGGAAAAGCAAAACAATCCATTTGTCCCTCATTAAAAGAAGGGAAAACAGTAGTGTATTTATACTACAGGATACTATCAGCAGTTAAAAGTAATAAACAAAATCTTTCATGTTTTAAGCATGAAAAAAAATCTCAAAAATAACTGAGTCAAAAGAACCAGCTACAAAAGTTAACATATAGTATGAATCAATTATGTAAAAAATTAAACATATAACAGAGTAACATATAATAGATATTTGGTTATTGAATTTAAAAATGTAAGGAAGAGGGTATCAGGAGGAAAAACTTGGTAAGACATACAAGGCAGAGGTCAAAACAAAGTACTAGTAAAGGAAGCGTGACACAGAAATGGATGCCGTTTTCTGGGGATAAGCAGCAGTCCTCCATAAGAAATTACCAGGACATAAGGCTAGAAAGATAGACAGTGGCCAGATTGTGAAACATTCTGGTGGCTATGCTAAGGAATTTGGAGTTTACTATGTTGGAAATGGAGAACCAGAAAAGAGACTTAACAGGAGGGTGAGGTGATCAGATCTATGCCTTAGGAAGATAACCTATCATATGGAAAAGCAGGCAACAGAATTAGGTAACTATTGCAATAATTTAGGTAAAGGATCATAAGTGACTCTCTGAGAATAGAAAGAACGGCACGAATTTAGGAACAGTTATGAAGATCAAATTTACAAGCTTATGAATTCACAGAATTGAAGAATAAGGAAAGAAGCAAGATGATTCAAAGATGGCATCAAGATTTCTACTTTGAAATAACGGGTGGGACTTGATAAGAAAGCAGAGTTTGCACTATCGGCAGGTCACAGAAGACTAAATGCATGTACTCAATCCTCATAAGAAAATGAAATTTAAAAATTCTGCTTAAGTGTTCTAAAATTGAAAATAAATTTATGGTGCCTGAGAAGGAAATAGGACAGGACAGAACTCTGGAAAACATCTAGAGACTGACATTTCAACAGCAGGCAAAGAAGGAAGAGACATCATGATCCAAAAGGTGAAAGAAAACCTGGAGGAAATCTTATTTCAGAAATAAAGAAAAGAAAATGAAAATGTGTGTTTAGCAAATAAAGAAGAGACTATCTAAAGGTACTTTCAGGATCTTTCCAGATATTTTGATGGCAGCTATCTAAGTAGATTTTTAGTGAAAAATATACTTCAAAAACTCTGACCTAACTAGTCAACTAAAAAAGTATATTCATATATTTTTGTTCATGAACTGTTTAACGTCACTAGAATGAAATAGGTTATAGATTATAGTCTCATGTACAATGTATTAAATGTAAGGTATACATACAAAGGAACTGACTAATAATACTTTTGTTAAAGATACAATCTTGTAGAATCAGACCTAGGAATATAGTTCAGAGAATAATAAGGAAACCAGAAATATATTAATAAAATTTAGTTTTGCCAAAACCGGTTTGGCTCAGTGGATAGTTCGTTGGCCTGTGGAATGAAAGGTCCCAGGTTAAATATCGGTCAAGGGCACATACCTTGGTTGCGGGCACATCCCCAGTGGGGGTTGTGCAGGAGGCAGCTGATCGATGTTTCCCTCTCATCGATGTTTCTGACTCTCGATCTCTTTCCTTTCCTCTCTGTAAAAAATCAATAAAATATATATTAAAAAATGGTTTTGATTTGTATCATCACTGATGCTCTTTCTAATTTTTATTTTAATTATCATTTGGAAGCTTAAGTCATGACAAAGCTAATGAGACTACAAACATTAAAGGAGTTATAGTAAAGTAACTCCACATGTGCAATAGTCAAAATTAATATATAAAAAGGATGTTTCCCCAACACTTGCAAGGCATCTCATAGATAATATAATTGTTATAAAAAGTAATTTTTATTGCTATATTCTTTAAAAGTGAGAGAGAAAACCATATCTTTTATAACATTAAAAAACAAGCCCTATCCAAGAGAAACAAATTCATTAAATTGTTGTTAACATTTTTGATGTGAAATGAAGTTCTTATCTTAAGGATTCATTTAAAAATATTTAAACATGCATTTACTATAGCAGCACATATGTTTCAACTCTGCTTTCTCACACTTATTTTTTCAGTAATACCCCAAATGTATAATATTGATTAATTAATACATAATTATAAAATAAGCCTAAATACATAATTAAAACTAAATATGTTTCCCCACAGTTGTTGAAAGATTCAATTATTTTCAAACATAGAAAAGGAATTAAACTGGCTAGTCATGATTTGCACATTCAGTTATTTTGCTCAAGTATTTAAATAATTCATTTAAATGATCTATATCATGTAGTATTCCTTGAAGTAGAAGTTTAAATCTCTTCATCTAAATAGTGCTAGAAAGAAGCATATAAGTAAAACAGTGCATTGAGACTACCAAGCATTCTTCTGGAGCAGATTGAGAGCTCACATTATGCTATTCTCTCTTACTTTGATAAATTTGATCTTGACCTTGCCTATTATCGCATAAGAAACCGCTGCAGAGAATTGCAGTTAACACAGCTATGAAACTGTAACATCATCTTCCCTGGTTACAAGTGGTATGATTTTCTGTCATTACCAAGAAAGCTTAGATGGAGATACGAAAGCAGGTGCACTGACACTTTAGATAACCATATACTGCTGAAAGGACATAGGAGCAGTTTCAAAGGAGGGAAAGAAGCTTCACAACAGGTCCCATGTCATGTCATCCATCGCAGACCTGTCATACTAATGACTAAGGAAATGCAGGGAGCAGTGACAATGGGAACATTCATCTTGCTCTTCTCTGGAAACTGCGCACCTGTATCCCACTGCACTCTGTCTTCTGCAACCTCCCGCCTCCCTGACTTTTGTTCCCCATGACAGCAAATGTGATTATGAGAATGCAGCCTATCCATCATCCTTTCTTCCTGAAAGGCACCTTGACTGCAGTTAATGACTGTAATGAGACCAAACAATAGATACTATTGCCAAAACCCTTATATTCATTCAGCTTTTGTGAAAATGGGCTCAATTGAGACAAAAAAGGCTCAAAAGACAGCCCTGGAAAGGCAAATAGTTTTGTACCATCTCACTTAAATTGCTCCTATGATTCATGGCCTATATAGCTATCAATATTCAGATAGAAAACGTGACTAAAAAGTAACGTGAGTGAATTTCTTGTGTAGATTATACAGCAGCGATATAGTGATCTGACAAAAATGGAGTTAGTTCTTTTGAAATAGAGCCAGAGAAGTAATTCCAGAGCAACTAACTGCATATCTTGCTCCTGAAAACTTTGAAATTTTTAAATTGAGCAAAATAACCTTTTGATTGAACCAAAGCAACATTGTCTTTCAAAGAATTGTCTTGAGAAGCCAACGAGCAAAGCAGACATCCACCCAAGAAATGATTATGGATTCTCTTTCTGAATATAGAATCAGGAACCAGACTTGTATAGCTAAAGAGTAACTCTGTTTGTAACACCAATAAAAAAAATCCTTTTTTAATTCATGTATTTATTTCCTTTATCTTTTCTCAAAAAAAAAAAACTTACCTTTACCCTGTAATTGGGGCACATTTGAGTTTCTGCCAGATTCTTGCCAGAAACAGAACATTGTTTCACTAATAGAAAGATGTGGCCAGGAAATCCGGGAGGCTGGTCAACAAACAACCTTAATTGCTCTAACTACTCACTGTTTAGTAGAAGCATTGTTAGCTGAAGCAGCCTCCACCTCTGTTTGTCTTATGTATTTTTGTTATTAGAATTTCCTGCCTAAAGGCTATGAGTGTATCAATAAAAGGAAGCAAGGCCAGAGCAGTGAGTAGTCCTCCCACTAGAGGTGGGCTCTCGCCTGGCCCCCAATATTTCCAAATTAATACTTTTCTAATCTCTTTTCATTTGTGTGCAGCCTTCTCCAGAATCTGAATCCTGAACTGCAACCCTGAACCACGTGGGATGTGAATGTAGTTCTGTAATCTTACATGCTCTTTGCCTCTTGCATTGGCTTTTTATTTTTTCGGTTTGCACTACCTGTACATTCATACAAATTTAGGTATCTAGATATCCATAACACTTTTTGTTCTACTATTATTCAGTAACTACTTCTACTGCTACTGCTGTTGTAGCTAGGTGCCAGGCAATATTGGGTACTTTCAGTTATTTTTATCGCCACAAAAAAAAAAAATAAAGCAATAGCTGGTTATCTCAATTTTACAGAGTAAGAAAGTGAGTCTCAAAGAAGTTGTTATTTACACGACTAGTAATCCCAAAGTCTTCTCTTTACATGGGTATTAGAAATGCTAGGGGATATAAAAATTGATACAGGCATACCTCATTCTATCCCACTTCACTGTGTTGCACATTGCAGATAATGGATTGATTATACTTAATAGGCAAATGTGTGTGTTCTAAAAACTCCACTGTTTGGCTGTTTTCCCATATCTCTCCCTCTTCTCGAACCTCACTATTTCTTGAGATGCAACATACTGAAATTAGTCCAGTTAATAACCCTGCAATGACCTCTAAATATTCAAGGAAAGGAAAGAGTCACATGTCTCTCACTTTATTCAAAAGCTAGAAATGATTAAGTTTAGTGATAGTTATGTTAAAAGCCAAGAATGGCCAAAAGCTAGGTCTTGTGTGCCAGTTAATCACATTAAGACTACTAAAAAAAATAGTTTCTTAAATGAAACAAAATAATTAATGATTTTTTTAATGTAGATGAAATAGCTTTATATTGGAAATAGATGCCATCTAGGACTTTCATAGCTAGAAAGGAGAAGTCAATGCCTGGCTTCAAAGCCTCAAAGAACAGTCTGACTCCTCGATTAGGGGCTAATGCAGTTGGTGACTTCAAGTCAAAGCCAATTCTTACTTAGCATTCCAAAAATTCTAGGACCCTTAAGAATTAGACTAAATCTACAGTGCCTGTACTCTATAAATAAGACAACAAATGGATGACAGCACATCTATTTATAATTGGTTTACTGAGTATTTTAAGCCCACTTTTGAGACTGCTACTCAGAAAAAAAAAAGATTTATTTCAAAATATTTACTGCTTATTTACAATATACCTTGTCAAACAAGAGCTCTAACAGAGAAGTATAACTAGATTAATGTAATTTTCCTGCCTGCTAACACAACACTCATGCTGCAACCCATCAGTCAATACTAATTTTGACTTTCAAGCCTTATTATTTAGGAAATGCATTATGTAAGGCAGTAACTGCCATAGACTGTGATTCTGGGCAAAGCAAATTGAAAACCTTCTGAAAAGGATTCACCATTCTAGATGGCATTAGGGACATTTGTTATTCATGGGAAAATGTCAAAATATCAACAATAACAGGAGTTTGGAAAAAGTTGATTCTAAACCTCAGGAGGAAGTTTAAGGAGTTAAAGACTTCAATGGAGGAAGTGACTGCAAATGTGATGGAAATAGCAAGAAAACTAGAAATAGGAGTGGAGCCTAAAAATGTGATTGAACTGCTACAATCTCTTAATAAAACTTTAACAGATGAAAAATTACTTCTTATGGATGAGCAAAGAAAGTAGTTTCTTGGCATGGAGTTTATTTCTGGAGAAGATGCTGTGAAGATTGTTGAGATGATAACAAAGGCCTTAGAAAATTACAATTTAGTTGATAAAACAGTGCCATGGGTTTAGAGGATTGACTCCAAGTTTGAGAAATAGTTTACTGTGGGTAAAGTGCAATCAAACAGCATCACATTCCACAGAGGAGTTGTTCATAAAAAGAAGAGTCAATCAATGCAACAAACTTCATTGTTGTCTTACTTTAAGAAATTGTCACAATGACTCCAACCTTCACAAAACACCACCCTTATCAATCAATAGCCATCAATACTGAGGCAAACCCTCCACCAGTGAAAAGATTATAACTCGAAAGGCTCAGATAATGGTGATAATTTTTAGTAATGAAGTATTTTTTATTAAAACATTTTATATGTAACACTGTTGCACACTTAATGTACTGCTTTTATATACACTGAGAAACCAAAAATTTGTGTGACTAACTTTACTGATATTCATTTATTGTGGTGGTCTTGAACCAAAACCACAGGATCTCCGAGATATACTTGTACACCTGTTTCTTGAAAGTTGCAACATAGTAAGGGGATAAGCAATATAAAATATGTCTACAGTTAGCTATAAGGTAATAATGTAATAAACGTTTGAAAAAGGGTATAAACATAATAGTCTAAGGAAAGCAATTTTAGGAGTAGATCTCAGGAGAACTGAGTTTATCTGAAGGATGTCGATATGCATTTGAACTGCCTAGAGCCAGAAGAGAGTTACCTTCTCTTCTCAGAGGAAGGCATGTGTGAATGGTGTCTAAGACACTAAATGACTGTAAAATTCATGTTCAAATCCACTGGTGGTGGTGGGAAAGATAAGTTGTTACTGGCTTCCAATGTGCTGGAGGTGTTTAGATGCAGACAACCACTGCTTTTTTAACTTCCCCAGTTATCTCGGTATTTGCATTGGTTTCAGAACCTTAGCCTGATTAAAAAAATAAAAAAATAATAAATAATAATAAAACCTACACTGTATATAATACATCTTTTTTTGGTAAGGTTTCAAGTATGTTTAAAATATATTTTTATTTATTTTGGAAAAGAGAGGGAGAGGTAGAAACATCAATGCTGAGAGAGAATTATTGATTGGCTTGCCTCTTGCATGCCCCACACTGGGGATCAAGCCTACAACTGGGCTCGACCCATGAACCAGTCCTGGTTCATAGGTTGACATTCAACCACTGAGCTATGCTGGCCAGGCTGTGTACAATACATCTTAATGTCTTATAAAAATTCACACTTGTGATGATTTCCAGAAATAAATGGACTACAGTGACAAGGTTCATTGTAAAAAAAAAAAACCCTGGTGCATTCTACCTAAACAAGCAAGCTCAAGCCACCTATATAGAAAAGGTACAGGGGAAAATGTGAGCAATTGCACAGTTGATATTACAGTATAGTAGGTAAAATCAACTTTAAAAGAATTTTAGAATTTACAACTTTAAATGAAAAGGCAGGTATTTCACAACAAACATTTTAATATGTGGTCTTCTATAATGAATATTTATAGTTTCACAGTCACAAGTCAATAGCCCTTGGGACTTTATAAACAAATGATTCAATATTATTGGAAAGATCTTTAGCCTTGATAGCCAATAGAATTAAATAAAAATGCAAATTTATGATAAGTAGATAAAAATAAGCATGTATTTAATGTAAATATTGTTGTAATGATGTGTAAATATTCACTAATCTTTTTTGTTTGCTTGTTTATACATATGTAATGACTTGCTCAGGGCTTGTCTTAAAACACACAGAACCTCCCCTTCTTTCTATAGTCTTCATTAAACTGTCAACTGAGGCTTTTAGCCTCTGGCTTCAGTTATATTTTTTACTAGGATTAAATTAAATAATATGAGAATTTATATTGTTTTTCTTTCCACATTGATAGGGTCTCATAAGAAGTATAAAAAATGAAAGTGTAGAAATACATGTGATGTTTCTATCACAGTCTATCTCTTTATCTGCAGTTTATAAAACATTTCTGGCATTTTGTAATATATACACACATATTTTAAAGTGTAAATTTTTGTAATTGGTTTATGTCATCTAAATTAAATTTCTCATTCTGTGTTTTAAATTTAAATTTACTTGAGAAGATGATTTAGTTCATCATAAATTTAAAACATCAAGGAAGTTTATCACAAATTTATTCAAAATGTCCATAATGTCATAACATTGGCCCAACTTATGCATATTTTAATGTATCCTGATTAAATCCTTTAAGTCTAAAACAGTCTTCTCTGAAGTTTCTATTCATTGGCTTAGCCACTCATTGGTGACCTCTTCCTTCTCTGATAATCATTTATGCTTACGTCCTGTGCTTATGTCCTTAGATAAATTCTGGGACACATTTTTTAAAAAGGTTAGCCTGTCTTTTTCAGGTCCTTTCCCTCTCACCAGGCCAGAAATGCTTTGAGGACAAGAGTGTCTTAACTTTCCAAATTCCCAGCTATCGATAGGAACAGATCATTCACATGACAGGGCTTCATTAAATGGTTTGGGGGTTATTTTATAAGATTTAATGATAATGAAAGAAAAAGAAAATAAATAAGAGGAAGAGAAGGAAAGGAGCAGATGCAGAAATCTAGAAAATGTATTATTCTAAGAATACTGAAAATTCAAAATGTGTGTCATAATATTCAGAGCATGGGAAAGTAGGGTTCTACTTGGTTATTTTGGAAAGGTGATATAATACAGCAGTAAATTGGTCAAAATAGCCCAAACTGCTAAAACAATAATAATATTTTACTTGGGTATGTTTGTTTCACATACACTTTTCTGGCGTCCAAACTGAAAGTAGCATAATGGACATGATGGTGCTGAGTGCTCTGCAATGAATCCCTTACACATGCCCTGAGCTCTACAATGGATTTTACCCAACTTCACATGATTCATTCTGTCCTTTTAACAAAGACTGTCTTACACTGCAAACTCTTGCATTGCTACTGATTGACATTTTTGCCAGTTTTGAAGAAATTGAGTAGGTTTTCATTTATTCTCATATTTAAAACATTTATTTTTCCAACGATTGTGATCTAAATCTTAACATAAAGATCTTACAATTCTTGATAAATTAATGTTGACAATACAGTTAGAGGAAACAGAGCACATTTGAAAACTTAGAGTAAGAGATCTGTAGTTTTTCCCTCAGTATTGCCACTAACCATCATGACCTAAGGTAAAGTCACTCAACCTCTTTTGATCTCAGCTATCCTAACTACATATTGGTAGCATTGAAGTGTACATTCTCCAAGGTTTCTATGAAGCCAAAGTTTCCATGATTTCATGAATTAACTCTATTTACAAGCCTGGGAGCAACTTTTGGAAATTCAAAGTCTTGCCATCTTTATGAGAGCTCTGGGGTGCTACTAAACAGATGCAGTCAAAGGAAAGTAAAAAAAACAAAACATTCTGTACTCCCTGCCATTAAGAAAGAGATTCCTATCTTGCCAGGCCTCCTCCATGGACTTTGGAGTAGCATATCCCACACTGCGACGTATTGGCCTGTGCTGCTGTGAAGGGTATCACCTTGAGTACACCCGGAATGAGAGAAAGTACTGAAGCCACAGCAGTGCCTTCTTTACTCTCTCATCTCTGTGTGTAGATGTGTTTGTTTACATCTAGTATGTAAAGCCAGTTTACCTCTAAATACCCCTGTGGGGTGCTTCTTCACACTATAGAAGCTGAAACTAAAGACAACATCCACCAGACTTCCCCAGTTGGGGTTCTGGATGTAAATTGGGTCCCAGCAATGAAATGCACACATATGGGCTGATGGAAGCATTGAAGTGAAGGCTATTATTTTGTGCTTAGCTCTGCAGACAGACATAGCTAACATATGGAGTCTTCTGTTGCAATATTCCAAGAACCATTCCATAGCTTTCTGCCTGTCCAGTGGCAGTTATGGAGTTAGTACAGCATCCCTATCAGAGTTCCAGATGCCAGTCTTTAGTTTTACGGATATGGAGAGAAATGTGTGGCAGGAATCCCTTCTTCCTTACTGGACTATACCAAGGTGTTCTATAAGTCATTTCCAGAAGCCCAGCTTAGAGGCACCTCCACCAATTTTTCTAACAATGTCATAAACACTTGAGTCCTTGTATTAATCTATTTTTTGCCAAACCAAATTGGTTCACTTTTTTATATCTGAACCAGTTACAAAAATATTTTAATGCTAATCCTAGTAAAATATAGAAAATAGAAAATAAAGGAAGTAATAAAAGAAGGGAGGGAGAGGAAAAAAAGGAGAAATAGAATGCAATAGGTTAAAAGATAATAAAACTGCAGACCTGTTTTTAGCACTGTCAGTAAGACATTAATGTGACTTAGCCAAGTCACTTAGACTTTGCAGACCTTATCATCTCAACATAAAACAATAGCAATAAAAGGGTATATTTTCAGTTTTCCACAAGTTCTAAAATTCTATGCCAAGAGAAATTAATTAAAGTTAAATCGCATGGTTTTTTAATCTAAGGCAAATGACTTATTTTCCTTACAATAGAAAAGACAAAAATCTGCATCTTTAAATTTTCTGATTCCTCTCATGTCTTAGAAGGGTCATTAGAAAGCAAGAACAGCCCTAGCCAGTTTGGCTCAGTGGATAGAGCATTGGCCTGAGGACTGAGGGGTCCCAGATTCAATTCTGGTCAAGGGCATAAGCAATAATTGCAGGCTCGATCCCCAGTGGGGGGTGTGCAGGATGCAGCCAATCAATGATTCTCTTTCATCGTTGATGTTTCTATCTCTCTCTCTCCCTTTTTCTTGGAAATCAATAAAAATATTTTTTTAAAAAAAGAAAGCAAGAACAAGCAGTGCTACTTTGAATAAGGTTAGCTATTTCTATTTAAATACCTAACAAAATGAAACTAGTAGTTTTCTAGTTTGTTTTTTTTTTCAAAATTAAATGTATAAGGTAAAAAAGAAATTCTTAAAAGTCAATTACTAAAGCATTTTAATAAATATGAATATTACCCTTAGTCCACCTAACAGACAGGTAATATCTGCTCATAAACCATAAAATGCTCTTTGCAACTAGAGATTGTTACCTACTTACTAAAGTAATTCTGAAATGGTTTGATGTACTGAACAGTTAAGTAGTATGACAAACATGGCCTTTACCATGTTTTAATAACACTATCATTTTCTTAGCAGATGGTACAGAACCAATTATAGTTATTATCCTATCTAATAAAAGTAATATGTAAATTGACCATCACTCCAACACACAAGATGGCTGCTTGCATGTCAACACGAGATGGCCAGCTGGGGAGGGCAGCTGGTAGGGACCAGGCCTGCAAGGGAAGGCAGTTGGGGGGACCAGGCCTGTAAGGAAGGGCAGTTAAGGGTGACCAGGACTGCCAACAAGAAAGGAAGTTAGGGGCAATCAGGCTGGCAATGGAACAGTTAGGCATCAATCAGGCTGGCAGGGGAGTGGTTAGGGAGTGATAAGGCTGGCAGGCAGAAGTGGTTAGGGGCAATCAGGAAGGCAGGTAGGCAAGCAGTTGGGAACTAGCAGTCCTGGATTGTGAGATGGGTCCTAGATTGGAGAGGGTGCAGGCTGGGCTGAGGGACACATAACCCTGTGCACAAATTTCACGCACTGGGCCTCTAGTAACAATATAATCATGAAAAACAAATGACTAAGTGGTAATGGCCTGGCCAATTTTCTATGGTTTTACAAAACCAGACTTAATAGTATCTCTAACACTTTGAGTGCACCCCAGTATTCTTCAAAAGATGGTATTGCAGAGACTGCTAATTGGTTTTAATATCTCTATTTTTCAGTTGGGCCTCTGATATAGAGATGTGGCCATATATCTAGAGGTACTGGCTAGTAACGTAAGGAGAAGTGTTATCCAATTACACAAGTAAACTTGGGTGGCAAATTCAGGGGTATATACTTCAAAAGGAGAGGTGATATCCTTTCCTTCACTTCCCTCAGGTACCTGGAACTTGGATGTGAAAAGCACTCTTAAACCAGGAGGATGAAGACCATGTGGCCAGGACTGCTCCGTGGTAAGCTGGTTGGAGCCCAGGCTCCTGATGACTTCACAGAGCCTCTATATGAGCCTTAAGCTGCCTACTGCTTAAGGAGGATATTTCTATAATTATTTTTTAAGTTTTATTGTATATGCAATGGAGCCTACTCTTAACATAAGCATTTTTTAAGATTAGGAAGTTGCTTTAGTTTTCATTAAAGGTATGTATAAAATCTCTTAAAGAATCATGAAAAATCAATATATTTATACCATTATAAATTATCCTATTGGAAAAACTATGTAACTTTCTTTATTTTTTTTTTGTGGATGTTATGATTTATGTGGGAATATATTGCCAGCAAAAACTAGTAAATGGAAATGTTAGGTATTATAGGAAGTATGTACTTCCACAAAATCACCTAGTTCATTTTAATGCTATATGTTTAACACATAATTTAGAACTTAGAGTGAATAACTCTAAGTTTTTTTATTAAAACCACTATAAAATTATGCTATTGATGAACATATAGAGCTAATTAATAACTGTAACCTTAATTAAATATTTTTCTAACATAGAAGAAAAACTTAAGAAACATCCACTTAAAAGAAAGTCAACATACAAACATGTTTAAATTATTTATATTTAAGTATAACAGAATTCAAATTAAATATTTAATAATAGATTAAATTATACATATAAAATATTTTTTAAAAAGCAGTACCTACTAATGGTTTTAAGTATAAATAATACAATTAGCAGTTACTCTGTGCCAGACAGCATACATTCTCTTTTTATAACCCTAAAATATCCTATCAAGTAAATCCTATTATAGTCCCATTTTAAAGATGAAGAATCTGGGGCTCAGTTCTCAGATTCTCTGAGTAAGTGAAGTGGGAGGGAATGGAACAGCCAGCGGAGCTCCTATGTCTCATCAGAAAAGGTGAACTATTAATCATTAGACTATGCTACCTCCAATGATGTCAATAACAAGATATAATATATATAGTCTTCCTTTTAGTCCTTTCCCACCTCTAAGATCATCTTGCACTTAACTTATACATAAATATTAACTATAATCACAACTATAATAGTAATTTGGCTTTAATGAATTTACCATATAAAGTTTTAATTAATGTAAGAATTCTTAAAAATCTATGATTTGTAAGTTTTCTTAAGTATATATTTGCATGGTTAGGATGTTGGTATCTGCATTTCAACTCAAACTACTTATTTTCTATTTGCCCTTTCATTTACAGTAACACAGTAACTATTGGACCTGTATTTCCTGGTGAAATATGGGCCCAAAGAGAAACCCATTAGTGCTTATGGAAGTCAAAAGAAAGTGAAAAGGTCTAAGAAAATTGTCACTCTTAAGTAGAAAATATAAGTTAGATATTGTGTAGAATGTTGAATTGAGCAGGGCCTCTCAGACTGCTAATGGAATGGGTTCGTTTTATGCTTTATATAAAAACGAGAAAAGAAAATTTATTAAGATGTTTCAGGAAGTCTTCTAGCCAGTACAAAAAAATAATTTTTTTCAAATATATTTTATTGTTTTTTTACAGAGGAAGGGAAAGGAATAGAGTTAGAAACATTGATGAGAGAGCAACATCGATCAGCTGCCTCCTGCACACTTCCTACTGGGGATGTGCCTGCAACCAAGGAATATGCCCTTGACTAGAATTGAATCTGGGACCTTTCAGTCCACAGGCCAAAGCTCTATGCACTGAGCTAAACCGGTGTCTGCCAAAAAAATAATTTTTATGGGAGAAACTATATGCTATTATGGTGGTCAGTGAAGCTTGATTTCATAACCATTTAGCTGCCAAGAAAACAGAAAATTTTGTTTTTTTAGATTAAGTGTGACTGATGTCACTAGGTTCCTTGGATATTCCATAAATTGGTATTCTAAGTTTAGGATTTAATTTTTAAAGTCTTTATTTTTATGGAAATGGTAATATACATCTTTTCTGCATGTTTCTAGTGAATGAAACTTACTGCTCTGCAATTCAGTACTTTACAAAGAGTGAGACTATTTTTTATTTTTATTTTTTGACATTCAATAAATTTATTAAATAAGTAACCAAAAATACATATTTTCACAACTTTTTGCATTTCAGCAGTTTAAAAATAATTTCTTAAAATATTTCAGATATATTACATAGCTCATCTATAATTATAAAAGCATAATATGCTAATTAGACTGAACAGCTGAAAGACTTTGCAGACATCATTCCGGTCGTCCTTCAGGATGAAGTGATAGTGCCAAGGGTCAAGGCAGTGCTGATGAGGAATAATCAGGCAGAAAAGTGATTGATTAGGGGTGATCAGGCAGGCAGGCAGGCAAATGGTTAGGAGTTAATGATCCCAGATTGTGAGAGGTATGTCTGACTGCCAGTTTAGGGCCGACGCTCTGTGGCTCAAGCCTAACCCAACAGTTGGACATCCCCTGAGGGATCCCAGACATTGAGAGGGTGCAGGCCAGGCTGAGGGACATTCCTTCCCCTGAGTGCATACATTTTTGTGCACCAGGCCTCTAGTTATATCATAAAAACATGGATTTGAAAAAATGTGTGTTTGTATTTTGTTTCTAGGTATTTCAAAATATATGATCTTAATAACTTAATATATGATCTTAACAACTGAGGAATTGTACCTTCAGAGAAGCCAACAAGATCAGCCAGTTACCAATTTGGATGTTGCAGAATGCTTTTTGTCACATGATCACAGATTTCTTTCCTGTGAAATTGGGATAATGATACCTATGCCATGCATTTTAGCATAGATATAAAGAATATATATATATATATATATATATATATCAAAGGCCCAGTGCACAAAATTAGTGCATGGGGGTATCGCTCAGCCCAGCTTACACCCTCTCCAATTGGACATCCCTCTCACAATCCAGGACTGTTGGTTCCAAACTGCTCACCAGCCTAACTACCTGATTGCTCTTACCTGCTTCTGCCTACCAGCCTGATAACCCCCTAACCACTCTCCTGCCAGCCTGATCAATGCCTAACTGCTCCCCTGATGGCCTGATTGCCCCTAACTTCCCTCCCCTATAGGCCTGGTTCTCCCCAAATGCCCTACCCTGCAGGCCTGATCACCCCCAACAGCCCTCCCTTGCAGACCTGATCACCTACAACTGCCTTTTCTTGCAGACCTGGTCCCTCCCAACTGCCCCCCCCCTTGCTGGCCATCTTGTGGCAGACATCTTGTGTCCACATAGGAAGGCCATCTTGTGTTGCAGTGATGGTCAATTTCCATATTACCTCTTTATTATATAGTGTATTTTTACTTTTAGGGTGCTTTAAGTTTTACAAAGTTTTTTTTTTTTTTTTTATACCTCATAGCAATCTGGAAAAGTAGGCATGATAATTGTCTTTTAGAGCAAAGGAACTTTATTTATTTTTTTCTTTATTGTTTTAAGCTATTAAATATTGTGTCCTTATCCTCCAATTGACTCCCCACACCCTCACTCATGCCTTCAGCCCATGGTATATGTGTCCATTGGTTAGGCTTATATACATGCATACAAGCCCTTTGGTTGATCTTTCCCACTTATCTTCACCCCTCCCCTACCTTCCCTCTGAGGTTTTACAGTCAGATCAATACTTCTCTACCTCTGGATCTGTTTTTGTTCATCAGTTTATAATGTTCATTATATTCCACAAATGAGTGAGATCATGTGATATTTACCTTTCTCTGACTGGCTTATTTCTTTTAGCATAATGTTCTCCAGTTCCATTCATGCTGTTGGAAATGGTGAAGGTTCCTTCTTTTTTACCACAGTGTAGTATTCCATTGTGTAGATGTACCACAGTTTTTTAATATACTTCTCTGTTGATGGGCACTTAGGCTGTTTGCAATTCTTGGATATGGCTAGTTGTGCTGCTATGAATATAAGGATGCATATATCCTTTCTGATTGGTGATTCTACTCAATGGGCAAAAACTAAAACCATTTCACCTAAGAACAGGAACAAGACAGGGATGCTCACTTTCACTCCTATTTGGCATAGTTCTGGAAGTACTAGCCATAGAAATTAGACAAGAAGAAGAAATAAAAGGAATCCAAATTGGAAAAGAAGACTGTCCCTATTTGCAGATTTCATGATACTATACATAGAAAACCCTAAAGATTCCATCAAAAATTATTAGACTTAATAAATGAATTTGGCAATATAGCAGGATACAAATTTAATGTCAAGAAATCTATGGCATTTTTTTAATATATATTTTGTTGATTTTTTTACAGAGAGGAAGGGAGAGGGATAGTCAGAAACATTGATAAGAGAGAGACATTGATCAGCCGCCTCCTGCACGCCCCCTACTGGGGATGTGCCTGCAATCAAGGCACATACCCTTGACCGGAATCGAACCTGGGACCTTTCAGTCCACAGGCTGATGCTCTATCCACTGAGCCAAAAGATGTGTACTTGGAAAACTACAGGACACTGAAAAAAGAGATAGGGGAAGTCAGGTGAAAGAATCATGTTCATGGATTGGTAGCATCAACATCATTAAAATGTCCATACTACCCAAAGCAATCTATAGATTCAATGCACTCCTCATTAAAATATCAAGGGCATATTTCACATACCTAGAATGAACTCTTCAAAAATTCATCTGGAATAAAAAAGATCCCAAATAGCTGTAGCAATCCTGAGACAGAAGAACAAAGTTGGTGGAATCTCAATACCAGATATCAAGCTGTATTACACAGCTACTGTTCATAAAACAGTCTGGTACTGGCACAAGAACAGACATATAGAACAATGGAATAGAATAGAGAACTCAGAAATTGACCCAAATCACTATGCTCAATTAATATTTGACAAAGGAGGCATGAACATACAATGGAGTCAAGACAGTCTCTTCAATAAATGCTGTTGGGAAAATTGGACAGACACAAGCAAAAAAAAAGTGAGAGAGAGAGAGAGAGAGAGAGAGAGAGAGAGAGAGAGAGGAAGGAAGGAAGGAAGGAAAGAAGAAAGGAAGGAAGGAAGGAAGGAAGGAAGGAAGGAAGGAAGGAAGGAAGGAAGGAACTAGACTACCAACTTACACCATACACAAAAATAAACTTAAAATGTGCCAGGGTTCTTGCCCCAGCCTTACAAAGTTTTCAGCATTCTGGAGAAAAGGGCTGATGTGTAGATTCAATAATTTTAAAAGGCATTAGGGATCAGACAATCTTCAGCTAAAGGAACTGAAGACTTACTCCTTGTCCAATGACCCCATGCTATTTATTTAACACAATTTGTCCTAAGGCAAGATAGAGATATACAGTTTAAAGGGTAAGGTTTCAAAGGGTAGAATACAGAAGCCTTATCAATTTGGGGAATAACCTAAGGTTGTTCAGGTGTTTGGCCAACAGGAGGAAATAAAATGCCCTGAGCTGTCTGGCAGCAGACAATCCTATTCAGATTTGGGGGAAGTGCCATTTAGTTTTTTCCAACAGGTAAACTACATATCTGGCTCAGCCATTGTTGAGTCCACCAAGCTTGAAACTCTTGTAATTATTACATGTTGCAATTTGTTCCCAGCAAATATAGATAAAGGACTTAAACATAAGATGGAAAACCATAAAAATATTAGAGGAATCCACAGGCAGCAAAATCTCAGACATATGCCGAAGCAATTTCTTCACTGGTACTGCTGCTAAGGTAATGGAAACTAAATAGAACTACATCAAAAGAAAAAGCTTCCATAAAGAAAAAAAAAAAAACAAGAAAGCTCACTGCATGGGAGAACATATTTGCCAATGTTATCACCGGTAAGGGTTTTATCTCCAACATTCACAGGGAATGCATACAATGTAACAAAAGAAAGATAAACAACCCAATCAGAAAATGGGCAATGAATTTAAATAGATACTTTTCAAAAGAGGACATAAGGAAGGCCCAGAGACATATGAAAACATGCTCAAAGTCACTAATCATCCCAGAGAGGCAAATCAAAATGCAATAAGATACCATCTCACACCTGTCAGAATGGCTATCATCAACAAACCAACAAATGACAAGTATTGGCGAGGATGCAGAGAAAAAGGAACCCTCGTGCATTGCTAGGGAGAAGAAGGGGGCGGGATGCAAACTGATGCAGCCACTGTGGGAAATAGTATGAAGTTTCCTCAAAAAACTAAAAATGGAACTCCCATTTGACCCAGTGATCCAACTTCTAGGAATATGTCCAAGAAACTAGAAACACAAATCAGAAAGGATATATGCACCCCTATGTTCATAGCAGCACAATTCACCATAGCTAAGATTTGGAACAGCCTAAGTGCCCATCAGCAGTTGAGTGGATTAAAAAACTATGGTACATCTACACAATGGAATACTATGCTGTTATAAAAAATAAAAAAGAATGAACTTTTACCATTGCAACAGCATGGATGGCATTGGAGAGCATTAGACTAAGCAAAATAAATCAGTTGGAGAAAAATAAATATCCCATGATCTCACTCATATGTGGGATATAATGATTAATATATTTGGATGAATAAGAATAGATCCAGAGACAAATGGCAGGAGATGGGGGGTTAGAGAGCAACCAAACTTGTATGCATGCATATTAGCATAACCAATGGACATAGACACTGAGGTAGTGGGGGCTTGCCTGGAGTGGGAATGGCTTGGGGGATGGGGAGTCAAGCAGTGGATAAAGGAGACATATGTAAAACTTTAGACAATAAATACATTTTTTTAAAAAGTGGATCACAAAGACAACCATGTAATATTTCCAGCTTCCTATAACTACCTGTAATAGTATTAAAATAATTATCTGATACTGATACAATAATTCAACAGAATAATAATCTATTCTCATTTTTGACCCAAATATCACATTTGCTTTTTCATTTTTAATAGAGACATGGCTTTTAATAGTAATAACTAACACTATACAGTCAGTATAGTTCTAAGTACTTTAAGCATATTAACTCAATGAACTAAATTTGCAGAATTTAGTAGCTAAGTCACTGGGTCCTCACAACAAACATAAAGAAAGCATTAGTATTCTCTTCAACATCATTATCAGATGGGTAAACTTGACTCAAGCCATATAGGTTTATGTAGTGAAGTTCATATTTGAATACTGGAACCATAGTTTGGATCCTTGTACTAACTGTTACTCTTAATTTTGCAACAAGAAAATAAAAGCTCAATTATAAAAAGAGGCAACTGACAGTGAACCACGTAGTGAGGACCACAGCTAACTGGAGAAAGTATAATTCATGGAAAGAGGCAGCAGCTAAGTAACTCCAGCCAACTGTTATATAGAAATGTTGTCATTTTACCCTATTTACAAGCTAGTAAACTAGCCAGTTAGTATTTCATAATTCTGGTAAATACAGTGAAATTTCTGGGTCAGAGACAACGAATGTTATTACTCAAGGCACAGCAAGCAGCACAATTATCAGCATATTTTTGTCAATATCCCTTCCTTGTCTCATTAGGTTGTGTCCTAGCTCAAATTTAACATGTGTGATTTCTAAATGATGCATGCATAAATACTTATACAAAAGGAAACTATTCAGTCATTAAAATATCTCCATTTTACACTCCTAAAATTGCATAAATGAAGTGACATTTTCCAGAAAGTCGTGCCTTATAAATCCATCAATTCCAGAGTTATTTACGATCAGCCACCCTGGCAAACCAGGTAGATTCTGCTGTAGCAGCTCTCCATAGCTGAGGACACTCACTGGAAAATGCCACTAGGTGATTGCAAGGATGTTTATTGTTAACATGTTTACATGTTAACTGGAAGAAAAATCATCTATTCATGTTAATAGATGCAGAAAAAGCGTGTGTCAAAATCCAATATCCATACTTGACCAAAACTCTCAGCATACTAGAAATAAACAGGAAATTCTTCAACTTGACAAAGAACAACTACAAAAATACCTACAGCTAGCTAACTTCATATGTAATGGTGAAAAACTAAAAGCTTTTTCCCTAACATCAGGAACAAGAGATAAATGTTTCTACTCACCACTCTTATTCATACTGTTTGCCATATTGGGTGCACCAATCTGCATCCCCACCAATAGTACATTTCAACAGTCATAGCTAATGAAATTAAAAAAACAAAGGTAAAAGTGAAGTAATACTGATTGGGATGAAGGAAATAGAATTATCTTTGTTGGAACATAATTACCTATGTAAAATATCCCAAAGAATCAACAATAAAAATGTTCTGAAGCTAATAAGTGATAATATAGTAAATTTGCAAGATACAGAATTTAAATTTAAAAAATCTGTTGCTTTCTCATAGATAACGAGTGAACAATTGAATTAAAAATTAAAAACACAATGCTACTATTATCTGCCAAAATGAACAAATTAGATACAAATATGTACAAGATCTCAACAAAGTAGAAAATTCTAATGAAAATCAAAGTTATCTATAATAATAAGGTTGTGATAGGCAAATAGACTGAACGGCTGAACAGCGGAATGACCATCCAGAGATCCTTCTGGATAACCTTCCAGACAACCTTCCAGATGAGGCTGTGGCGGGGCCAAGGCAGCCAAAGACTATTCTTGCACGAATTTCATCCATAGGACCTCTAGTTATAAGTAAATGAAGAAATATTCCAAATTAATGGGTAGAAGGACTTATATTGTTAAGATTTTAATTTTTCCAAAATGATATATAGATTGAATGCACTTCCAATCACAATCTCAGAATGTTGTTTTGTGAATATTGAAAAACTAATCCTAAAATTTATATAGTAAAACAAGAGACCCAGAATAGTCCAGACAATACGGCAGAAAAACAAAGTCAGAGGAACAACGCTACCAGACTTTAATTATAATTGCCAGAGAAATGCAAATTAAAATCACAATGAGATATCACCTCACAGAACAGTTAGCATCAATAAATTCACAAATAATAAGTGTTAGTGGGGACTTGGAGAAAAGGGAACCCTCTTATATCATTGGTGGAGATGCAGATTGATGCACCCACTATGAAAAGTTATACAGGGAGTTACTTTTTTTTAATTAAAAAAGGAACTACCTTATAACCCAGTGATTCCACTACTTGGAATTTACCCTAAGAAATACAAAATACTAATTCAAAAAAATATATGCATCCTTATCTGCATTGCAGCATTATTCACAATAATCAGATATGGAAGCAACCCAATGTCCATCAATAGATGGGTGGATAAAAATGCAGTGTATTGCCCTAACCCAGTGGTCAGAAAACTCATTAGTCAACAAGAGCCAAATATCAACAGTACAATGACTGAAATTTATTTTGAAAACCAAATTTTTTAAACTTAAACTTCTTCTAATGCCACTTCTTCAAAATAGACTTGCCCAGGCCATAGTATTTTGTGGAAAAGCCATATATTTAAGGGGCCAAAGATCTGCATGTGGCTTGCGAGCTGCAATTTGCTGACCAGGGCCCTAACTGGTTTGGCTCAATGGATAGAGCGTTGGTCTGCAGGCTGAAGGGCCCCAGGTTCAATTCTAGTCAAGGGCAATGTACCTTGGTTGTGGGCACATCCACAGCAGGAGGTGTACAGGAGGCAGCTGATTGATGTTTCTCAGCAACTCTCTAATCCCTCCCCCTTTCTCTTTGTAAAAAATCAATACAATATTTTTCAAATGCAGTGGATCATATTTATAGTAAAATATTACTTAGCCATTCAAAAATAATGAAATCTTATTATTTTGCAACAGAATGGATAGACCTAGAGGGTATTATGCTCATTGAAATAAGTCAGTGAGAGAAAGAGAAATATCATATGATTTTACTTATATGTGGTATCTGAAGAACAAAATAAAAGAACAAACAAAATTGAAATAGACTTATAGATACAAAGAGAAAATTGGTGGTTTCCAGAAGGGAGAGGTTCGGGTGACTGGATGAAAAAGGTGACGGGATTAAGAAGAGATGTTAAATATAGCATAGGGAATATAGTCAATAATAATATTGTGATAACTGTATAATGCTAGGGGGATGCTGGAAATATTTATGGGACTGGTATGTAAAGTATATAATTGTTTAACCACTACTAAGTTGTATACCCGAAAACAATACAAAACAAAATTAAAAGAAAAAAAATGAGGTGAGAAACCAATGTATGTTGAATTTAAATGTTTGTGTTTTTCTGACTAGTTGTATGTTTTATTCTTTTAAATTTCTAAAACTTATTTTTATTGTTGAAAGTATTATAGATGCCTCCCTTTTTTCCCCATTTACCCTTCACTCCACACCACTCTCCTAGGCTTTTACCACACTATTGTCTGTATCCATGGGTTATGCATATATGCGTATAAGTTCTTCAGTCAATCTCTTCATCAGTCTATTCCATGCTATGATGTCTCTGGATCTATTTTGTCCATCAATTTATTTTTTTCATTAGATTCCACATATGAGTGAGATCATGTGATACTTTTCTGTCTCTGACTGGCTAATTTCACTTGGCATAATACTCTCCAGGACTGTTCATGCTGTTTCAAAGGGTAAGAGATCATTTTTACAGCGGCATAATATTCCATTTTATAAATATACCACAGCCTTTTTATCTAGGCACTTGAGTTGTTTCTATATGTTAGCTATTATAAATAGCACTGCTATGAACATAGGAGTGTATATATTCTTCCTGATTGGTGTTTCAGGATTCTTAGGATATATTTCTAGAAGCAGGGTCAAATGGTAGTTCCATTTCTAATTTTTGAGGAAACTCCATACTGTTTTCAGAGTGGTTGCACCAGTCAGTCTATATTCCCACCAGCAGTGTACGAGGATTTTCTTTCTTCCACATTTTTGCCAGCACTTATCCTTTGTTGATTTGTTGATGGTGGCCATCCTTACAGATATGAAGTGATACCTCACTGTCATTTTTATTTGCAATTCTCTGATGATTGGTGACTTTGAGCATTTTTTCATGTTTCTTGGCCTTCTGTATGTCTACTTTGAAGAAGTGTCTACTTAGGACTTTTGCCCATTTTTTAAAAAATGGATTGTTTGTATTCCCTTTGCTTAGTTGTATGAGTTATTTATATATTTTGGAAATTAACCCCTTATCAGATATAGCATGGGAAATTTGTTCTCCCATAATAAGGTCACCTTTACATTTTGTTGATAGTTTCTTTTGCTGTGCAGAAGCTTTTTACTTTGTTTATTTTCTCCTTTGTTTCCCTTGGCCTAGGGGTTGTATCAGCAGACATATTGATATGAGATATAACTGAGATTTTGCAGCCTATGGTTTCTTCTAGGATTGTTATGGTTTCATGATTTACATTTAGGTCTTTTATCCATTTTGAGTTTATTCTTATGTATGGTGTAAGTTGTATCCTATATAATAAAGGCCTAATATTCTAAATGTCCAGTTGTCCAGTTGGCCATTCTACCAATCAAAGTGTAATATGCTAATGATATGCTAAGGCCACTCAACAACTCACTATGACATGCAATGACCACCAGGAGGCAGTAGATTGATTGACCAGTCGCTATGATCTGTACTGACCACCAGGGGGCAGATGATCTAACTGGTAGATTAGCTTTTTTACTGGAATCTAGCCAATTGTGACTGAGCCAGATGGGCCAGACATGCCCTGGAGCCCTCTCATGATCCCTTCCTGGCTGGCCAACCTCCTGCATCCCAACCTGGCCCCAGTTGTGCACCAATGGGGTCCCTCAGCCTGGCCTGCACCCTCTCTCAATCAGGATCCCATGAGGGTTATTGGAGAGCCAGTTTTGGCCCATCAGCAGAATGACTGGTCACTATGATGTGCACTGACCACCAGAAAGCAGACACTCAGTTCAGGAGCTGCCCCCTGGTGGTCAGTGCACTCCCACAAGGGGGAGCGCTGCTCAGCCAGAAGCTGGGATCACAGCTGGCAAGTGCAGCAGCAGTGGTGGGAGCCTCTCCCACTCCTGTGGCAGCATTAAGGATGTCCAATTGATGGCTTAGCAGGCCTAAGCCATCAGTCATCCCGTGAGGGCACCAAGACGGTGAGAGGGTGTAGGCCTAGCTGAGGGACACCCCCCCCCCCCGAGTGCACTCTAGTTTTTAAATAAACACAAATACTTGATTCCTTTATAAAAATAAATTAATATTCTTAATGCATCAAATAAAAGACTATAGTGCTAGTGATCAAGACAATGTAATATTGGAAAAATAACAGATTAATGGAACAGAACAGAGAGTCCCAAAGTTGACCCACACAAATAGAAACTACTGATCTTTGAGAAAGGAATGAAGACAATTCAAGAGAAAAGGATAGTCTTTTCAACAAATGATATTGGAACAAGTAAACATCTACAGGAAAAAAACAAAAGCAATCTAGACAAAGACTATACATCTTATACAAACACTAACTTGAAATGGATCATAGACCTTAATGTGAAAAACAAAATCTATACA
>PVJN01014946.1:0-45458 GCA_004026805.1 Lasiurus borealis | reverse complement strand
GTCCTTCATTACATAAACCCTTTTTCTAAATTAACCTGAAAATGTTTATTTTTTATATTTATCCTCTTATATATGATTCTCTAATTCAACTTACCAAGATTTACATCTGGTAGTATCTTATCAAGAAATTGTGTTTCTCCACCATTGGGGGAGAGGAAATCTGCCAGAAGTTGACTATTGCTCAGCTCTGGATGCTGCAGAAGTTTCTTGAATGAATAAAATAAAAAAAAGTTTAAATATCTAGAAGGATAATCAAAACTATTTTAAAATACTTTTTAAACCAAGAAAACAATATTAAATCCTCAAAAGCTATTTCATATTCAGAATAATAATAAGAATATAGCCCAGCTGGCATGGCTTTGTGGTTCAGCATCAACCTATGAACCAGGAGGTCACAGGTTCAATTCATTGCCGGGGCACATGCCTGGGTTGCAGGATCAATCCCCAGTAGGGGGAGTACAGGAGGTGGCCAATCCATGAATCTTTCTCATCATGGATTTTTCTATCTCTCTCCCTCTCCCTTTCTCTCTGAAATCAGTAAAAATATATTTTAAAAAATAATAATAATAAAACTGTATTTATAGAAAGAATAGTATCATCATATATCAGATAAGCCCTCAACCTTTACAGTCAGACATGGATGGGTTTTAATTCTGATTCTTCTATGTGTTAGCTTGATGTCCCTAGAAAAGTTCCAAAATTACCTAAGAGTCAGTTACTGCATGCATAAAATGCAAATAACACTACCTACTTTATAATGTTGTTATATAAAGCATTTAAAGCCTGATACATAGGAAAATTAAACATTAGCTAATATTATTTCTCAGTTTTTCAACTATAAAACAATTATTACAAAATCATACAACTATCTTGATAATTAAAAGAAGTTGGCCTAAGAAGTTAGCAAAAACTAAATGTGGAAATGTTAAATAACTTGGAAAATCTGTTGTCCAACCTCTCTATAACACTATATTTTTACAAGACACGCTGACTTGTAAGAATATAGCCAAAACTTTAAAGCCAAAACTAACCCAATCTTGCCTAATATTCAGTTTTATAACTACAAAAGAGTCACAAATGAGCAGGGTCGGGCAAAAGTAGGTATACAGTTTATTCTTGTATTATTACTTATTAACTATTGTATCATTTTCCATAGAACTATAAATCTACTTTTACCCCACCCTGTATTAGATAAAGTACCAGTAATATAAACTTTAACTCCATATTACCAGAAAATATTTCTTCTAGAATAAAATAGTCTGGAGTTCTTAGAAAGAAGTAATTGGTTCAAATATGGGTTAATGATATCAGTAAAGACAGAGGTTAACACTACTATGTGTTATGTTCAAATAGCCTTGTAGTAAATAATTAATTCATATTTCAATTTTTATACCACCAAAAGAATTATATAAAAAATGCTTTCTGAATTAAAGTATTCAACAGTTCAAATACAGAAAATAAAATTTAAATACCTCTTTATACTGTTGAATATTTTTATTTTATCAAGTACTTATCTTTGGCTAGAAAGTAACCGAATTTAACTGAGTTAACACTTAATAAAAATGACAAAACTGCATGTCCAAATAAAAAAGATGTTTTAAAAAATAGAACAGAAATATCCACTCTGGTATTATGCACTTGATTAAAGGAAGATGATTATTAATTTTAGTGAAGTCTCAAGCAAGTAACTTTTAAGCTGAATGTACCAATGAAAAAAATATACCAGTTGCATTGTTTACATAACCCAATGATCACACACTGAGAAAGAGAATTTACTTCAAGTGGTAAATAGTAGAGAGTCAGGATATCCCAAGAAACTGTAAAAACACCTTCAAATTTGAAAAGGAAAAGAAGGAATAAGCAGGAGGGAAGATTCTGAAGTTCAGAAAGTGCTGAACAAAAAATCAAAGAATAAGACAAAAATAACAAAAACGATTTAGTATTCTTAGAATGTATTTAATCTTTTACACCAAAATTTTTGTTTCTTTCTACACCAAAACTAAGCCTAACATAAGACTTTCTTTCTTCCAGGAAAACATTTGGTATTTCATTAGTTATAAATTTTTTTCAAATATATTCTTGACAATAATTCATCTTCACATAAAAATTTTAAATAAAATACTTTAGAAATCCACATTGATGAGTATTTTTAAAGCAAAGCATATATATATGAGAAAAAAAGACAAATCAGAGAATGCTATGGTTAGAAAGCAATGTTCTAAATTAAGTTGGTGCTACACCTGTAAATATTCTTGAAATTCTTCTCTCTTTGACTTTAAGAACTCATAATTTTTGGGACCAATGATTCTCTTGGAAGGAAGCTGGGCATCAGGAAATGTGCCTGAAATTAATATATGTAAGTTATTACTATATTCTGCTACTACTTTAAAAACCTAATTTATAATATACTATAACAAATCATATCCACAATGCTGCCTTGTAAAGATGTGTCATTATCCTTTAAATAATCTTGGCAAAACCAGAGAGCATAGGAATTCAAACCAAAGAACTTGAGTCTACTGATATCCAAAATATCATCACTCTTTTACTGACACAGATATATTTAACCCTTCTATATTAGTTTTTTTTTTAAAGCTTCCAAAAATTATCATGAGATTATTTTGAAACCTGTGAGATTTTATTAGACAAAATCTTACTAAAGAAATACCTATACTCTCATGGGAAAATATTATATTGCCAATGCTATATAACCTTAAAAGCAAAATTTAAAAACCATGGATGCACTTTCTCAGACAGGGCTGACTTTGGAAATTTAAGTACCAAAAGGGAAAAATACTATTGGGAATCCAATCAACTTTGATTAATCTGGGATTTTAAAGTATGAAGATAAATGGTCTCTCAACTCTAAACCAAAGGAAAAGTTCTCAGACAAAGAACAAGACAAGGATAGTATTGCATGAGATTGACAGAGACAAAGATAAAATACTTTAAAGACAAGTACAACATCAAAATGTAGGCAAAAAGTATGGAGTGGAACCTTGCATATTTTTTAGCTTCTTAAAATGGGATTTGCTCTTATAGTAAGGTAAAGAAGGTTCCCTGCCCTTCTCAATTTAGAACCAACCTGATTTTGGATCAGGGGACATTACACAGATCTTTTCTAAAAGGATTCAAACCAAAACCGGTTTGGTTCAGTGGATAGAGTGTCAGCCTGCGGACTGAAGAGTCCCAGGTTCGATTCTGATCAAGGGCACGTACCTTGGTTGTGGGCACAAGCCCAGTAGGAGGTGTGCAGGAGGCAGCTGATCTATGTTTCTCTCTCATTGATGTTTCTAACTCTATCTCCCTCCCTTCTTCTCTTTAAAAAATCAATAAAATATATTTTAAAAATAAATAAAATAAAATAAAAGGATTCAGAATACATAAATCAAATTCACCAACCTACATACAAAATGATTGGAAATACTTCATAATTATATTCCTGCTGTTAACTAATATAAGTGGGTAGATAGGAGAGACTGAGAAAGGAAAAGAACAAAAAAGGAAAAGTGCTCTCCTTTTCTGATGGATCTATTCTCAAAAGAAATATTCATCTACAAGTTTGGTTTCCATATCTAAATATAAAAACTAAATTAAAACATTTGCCAGATATTTGGCCCTGGCTGGGTGGTTCAGTTGGTTGGAGCATCACCCTTTACACCAAAAAACATTTGCCACGATGCATGATACACATGTCTACCAAAAAAGGTAATGGTAAAATAAGAACAACTCTGAAATGTCTGGTTCAAATTATTCATACATCAAGTTAAACAAAAATCAAATTGGAAAGAGAACCTTTTCTAAGATACAGTTTAAAAATAGCTATGTTTTACATTTTAATATTATTATTTGAAAAGCAATGTATTTGTACTATAAAAATGTATAAAATATCCCTAGCTGCTTTGGCTCAGTGGATAGCCCACGGACTGAAGAATTCAGAGTTTAATTCTAATCAAGTGCACGTATCTCGGTTGCAGGCTCAATCCCTGGCCCTTGTGTGTGGGAGGCAACCAATTGATGAGTCTCTCTCACATCAATGTTTCTCTCTCTCTATCTCTCCCCCTCCCTTCCATTCTCTCTAAAAATCAATGGAAAAATATCCTCAGGTGAGGATTAACAAAAATTAACAACAACAAGAAATTAACAAAATATAAACAAGCAGAACTAAGATAAAAACAGGATGTCCTACTATCAAATGTATATAGGTGTCACTGTTACATTTCCTTGTTACTATTACTTAAAATTAAAAAATTAATCTGGCTCAACAACTTTCAAGAAAGTTAAGGCTGAAATGTAATGATTTATACAAAAAGGACAACATACCATGAAATTCCGTTAGTTTTGATTCAAGTACATAGAATTCAAGATATCTTCTATAGACAGACCAATGTTCAGGCTCATGCCCAACTGTAAATTGAATGAACACACCCTGAGTAATAAATCATTTTATAAACCATTATTATTAATAGAATGCAGTATTTAAAACATTAAGTATGCAGAGCTGGAAATTATTCCAGTCTTAATAATTTATTATTTCTTATCACTCTATTAATGTATTTTATCTTATATTTTAATTTTAAATTATTTAGAAAACTTTGATAAATTCACCTATTTATGAAGTTGTCACAATAGTAAATATATTTTCTGCAACAGAATCACAGAGCTGACAGCAACTTCAAAAAATTATTCAATTATGATAATTTTTTAAATTTTACAAAAATGATGTATTCCATAAGAAATTTATAGTCAATTTTGGATATCACAAATTTATACTAATTATACAATACTAGAGGCCTGGTACACAAAATTCGTGCACTCAGGGCGGTTCCCTCAGCCCGTATTGCAAGAGAGCGCAGGCCAGGCTGAGGCACCCCACCAGTACACAATGGGGCCAGGAAGGGACATGGGAAGTTGGTCAGCCAGGAAGGGACTGAAGGAGGGCTCCAGGGAGTGTCCAGCCCATATCACTTAGTTCCAATTGGCCGGACCCAAGCAGCAAGCTAACTTACTGGTCAGAGCATTTGCCACCTGGTGTTCAGTGCACATCATAGCAACTGATTGACCAATGGACTATCTGCACACTGGTGGTCAGTGCATGACACAGCAAGCGACTGAGTGGCCTTAGCATATCATTAGCATATTATGCTTTGATTGGTTGAATGGCCAACCAGACAACTGGACACTTAGCATATTAGGCTTTTATTATATAGGACAGAACAGCACTATCCAATAGAACTTTCTGCAAATTCTGTAAATGTTCTATATTATCTGCACTAATACAGGAGCTATTAGCTATTGATCACTTAAAATATGGCTAGAATAAGAACTGAAATTTTAATATAACCCAATTTTAATTGCTACATGTAAACAGTGGCTACCAAATTGGATAGCAAGAATTAATGGTTTAAAGACTAAGTCAGAAAAAATAAATAAATAAACCAGGTCAGCCTGCCTATTCCAATTCCAGTTCTCCCATTACTAACTACAAGGTGTAACAAAAGTAGGATTATAGATATCTGGGTGAAAAATAATATAATAATTGATAAATAAGAATACAAGAATAAATTCTGTTTTGTGCACTCCCAATTGCAAATCTACTTTGGTCTCACCTTATATGTAAACTTAAACAAATAACTTAACATTACTGCCTTACTTTGCTTAGAATAAAAATGACTATACCACCCAAGTCAGTTTGGCTCAATGGAAAGGGCATCAACCTGCGGACTGAAGGGTCCTGGGTTTGATTTCAGTCAAGGGTACATGCCTGGGTTATGGGCTCAATCCCTGGTAGGGGGCATGCAAAAGGCAGCCAATCAATGATTCTCTCTCATCATTGATGTTTCTATCTCCCTTTTCTTTCCTTTGAAATCAATAAGAATATGTAAATAATAATAACAATAATAATAATACCTATTACATAAAATAACCCCCAAAACACTTTTATACAGTGCAAAGCACAGAATAAGCACCCCAAAAATGTTAACTACTATTATTAGCATCTCGTGTCATTCTAGCATTGATTTGGAAATGCAATGGATCAAGTCAACTAAAACCACAGCAACCCAAAAGCAACATCTTTATTCAGAAAAAAACAGCTTGCTATGGTTACAACCTATAAAGTAAGTTCTGTTTTTCTTCTTCAGCACTGTTCTTAAAAGATCTATATATTATATCTAGTTTTCATTTTTAAAACCCTGAAATTGCTATTATGCTACACATATAAAATACACGCAACAGGAAGAATCCAAGATGGCGGCATAGGTAAACACCTACACTTCTGCCTTGCACAACAATTTCAAAACTACAACTAAAAGACAGAACGGACATCATCCAGAACCACAGGAAAGCTGTGTGAGTGGAAATTCTACAACTAGAAGGAAAGAGAGGGGCTCACAAAGACCCAGAGGAGATGCAAAGACTGAGGTACAGAGACACGCACGTGTAGAGATCGGGTATCAGAGAACCTGGCTGGCTTTCTCTGGCAGGAGGGAGACAGAGACTCTCAAAGGTATTGAACTCCTTATCCTACGACACTAAACCCCAGATCCAGCCAAAACTCATACAAGGGGAGTTTGGACTGTGAAGAGGGAGAAGTGCCTGGAAATTTAGGGGAGTTGCAAAAGATCAGAAGTCTGGTGGCGCGCACGGCACTGGGTGCAGAGGACCGACTGCTGATTGTGCCACTGGCTTTCACGAGTGAGCAGGGGACAGACCCTCCCAACTGTGCCACTTCTAACTCCACTAAACCCCAGTTTTGGGCAAAACCCTAGGGACCCAGACTTGTGTGGTCCCCAAGCGCAGGGGAGCCGGAGTGGCAGCAGTCTAGAGGCACTGCAAGAGAGCACATGCGCGCACAGGAACTGCTCCAGCGATTACCCAGTCACGTAAGACTCAGGGGCCATGGAGGGCAGGGCCAACTGGAAGGCAAAGTGGTCCCTTAAGCCCTGAGACTCCACCCATCCCAAGCTCAACAGAGAGGCTTTTGTAGTTTTTCAAGTCTGATATCATATGGCTGAATCCAACACATAAGTTCTCCCAGCATTAGTGAAAATGTCGAGACAAGGGAAGGGATCACAAACAAAAGAAATGGAGGAAAACAAACAACTGGATATAGAGTTCAAAACCATGCTTATAAGGTTTTTCAAGAATATCCTAGAAAGGTTGGATAAAGTTAGCGAGACCCAAGAGGAGATGAAAAAGGACCAACTCGAGATGAAAAAGGACTAACTCGAGATGAAAAAGGACCAACTAGAAGTTAAATATACACTGACTGAAATAAAAAATATTATACAGAGACCTAACAGCAGACTAGAGGAAAGCAAGAATCAAGTCAAAAATTTGAAATGTAAAGAATCAGAAAACACTCAACTGGAAAAGCATGAAGAGAAAAGAATCCAAAAATGTGAATATAATGTAAGGAGCCTCTGGGACAGCTTCAAGCGTACCAACATCAGAATTGTGGGGGTGCCAGAGGAAGAGAAAGAAGAGCAAGATACTGAAAACCTATTTAAATAAATGACTGAAAACTTCCCACATCTGGTAAAAGAAATAGACTTACAAGTCCAGGAAGCACACAGAACCCCATATAAAAGGAATCCAAAGAGGACTATACCAAGGCACATCATCATTAAAATACCAAGAGCAAAAGACAAAGAGAGAATATTAAAAGCAGTAAGAGAAAAACAGTTCATTACCTACAAGGGAGCACCCATACGACTGTCAGCTGATTTCTCAACAGAAATGATGCAGGCCATATGGGAATGGCAAGAAATATTTAACGTGATGAACAGCAAGAACCTACAACCAAGAATACTCTATCCAGCAAAGCTATCATTCAGAACTGCAGGACAGATAAAGAGCTTCACAGATAAGAAAAAGCTAAATGAGTTCATCAACTCCAAACCAGTATTATATGAAATGCTAAAAGGTACTCTTTAAGAAGAGGAAGAAGAAAAAAGGTAAAAGACAAAAAAAGTATTAACAACAAATACATATCTATCAACAAGTGAATCTGAAAATTAAGTGAATTAAAAATTTGATCAACAGAATAAACTGGTGAATATTATAGAATCAGGAGCACAGAAAGGGAGTGGACTGATAATTCTCAGGGAGAAAGGGGTGAGGGGTGTACAGGGAGAGACTGGACAAAAATCATACACCTATGGATGAGGTCAACGGGAGGGAGGTAAGGGTAGAGGGAGGGTTGAGAGCCGGGTGGAGGGGAGCTATGAAGGGGGAAAGAGAAACAAATGTAATAATCTGAATAGTAAAGATTTAATCTAAAAAAAATACATGCAACATTTATATGATATACTCTTTTCCCCTTCATAGGCCATGGCTTCCTAAGAGCACATATTAATTACATTGACTGCAAAAGTCTCCATACAAAATTATCCTTAGAACACAAGTTTTAAGATATTCTTGGTATTGATTTTATGGTTAAATTATTAAGCTAAAGTTTAAAAAATAAAGAAGAAAACAAAAAGATGGTTGTCCAAAGGGCAAAAGCTAAAGTACATATATTGCCAAAATATTTAAAAGTGTATCATAATAAGTCATTCAAAAAAAGATAAAAGTTGCCGAAACTGGTTTGGCTCAGTGGATAGAGTGTCAGTCTGTGGACTGAAAGGTCCTAGGTTCGATTCCGGTCAAGGGCATGTGCCTTGGTTTCGGGCTCATCTCCAGTGGAGGGCGTGCAGGAGGCAGGTGATCGATGTCTCTCTCATTGATGTTTCTAGCTCTCTATCCCTTTCCCTTCCTCTCTGTGAAAAATAAATAAAATATATTTTTAAAAAAAAGATAAAAGTTAATACATGCTTACATAAATTGTATGGATGGGGGTTTACAGCTGAATAGTTAAAAGTTTTAAATAATTCCCTGGGAGACCAGAGCCAGGTTTTAAGTACCAAGCACAGGAAGGAATTGAACCCAGAACCTAACCAGGGTCTTTCTCATTCTCTCCAACACTTAAAATACCAATCAGTAGAAATAGCAGGCAAAAGATGCAAACATAACTATGCTTAAAATCAGACTATAATATCGACAATGGCTTATCTGTGCACTTATTAGAGTGTTGAGATAGAATGGCAACTAGCAAAACTGAATGGTAACTACAACAAAATCAAGTAGCAGTGACTCAGAACTGGATAGATCAAGATCCTGCCTGGTATTAACTACAAGAAAAATCCTAACTAGCTACTCTGAGCGTTTTTCCTTCCTTGTTCCTATGTTTTATGTTCTTGAAATAGGATCAGCTTGTGAAAAATTAAAAAAAAAAAAGAATACTTTTTGAAAAAGAAATAAGGGGAATTATTAACACTGACCTTCACACTATCAGCTAATTGTTCCCCTCTCTTAACCCTTTCCTAACATTGCCACCTTTTTCCTTCTTTCAACATAGATAGTTTCTCTCTTCCTGAGTTCAACTTTATCTTTTTGTTCATCATTTCCAACTTTGATGTACTGGTGTTTACAAGAATGCCCCACCTCTTCTACAAAGCCTAGGGTGGGGACTGTTGACTCCGTATGGATGCTATTTACTCAATATTACAATCTACATGTAAAACAACCAAAAGAAAAAAAGATAGCAAAACATGAACAAAACTTGTAAAGTTGTGTTTAATCATATATTTTTATCAGTTCTAATTTACCGACAACAATAGAGGAGAAATACTGTCTTAATTAAGTTAGCATAATATCTGATATAGTGCTATGTGCATTCATAATAGCCAATTAAGCATAATGGCTACTGATGATGAGAGCAAAACCATTAAAAGAACATTATATAAAACTAGAGGCCCAGTGCACAAAATTGGTGCACAGGTAGGGTCCCTAGGCCTAGCCTGCAACCAGGGCCAATCTTCCCTGGCTGCTGGCAACTGGCCCTGCCCCCAGCTCCCCATTTCCCATCAAGCGATCAGAGCCTGCCAACCAGAGGGAAAAACCAAGAGGTTGGCCAGTTCCCATCTGCTCGCTAGCCCTGCCATCCTCTGTGTGTGGGGAGACTGGCGGGGATCAGGGTCCCACTTGCTCCCACCTGCCTTGGCCTGGCACTGCACACGTCCACCACCACACCCCGCCAGTTTCCCGTTCCCAATCAGGCAATTGGAGCCTGCCAGCCGGGGGGGGGGACCAAAAGATTGGCCAGAAGGTGGGCTGAGGGCAGCTCCTACATTGAGAGTCAGCCACCCAGTTGGTCAGTGCACATCATAGTGACTGGTCATTCTGCCAACATGTCAATTTGCGTATTATGCATATATATGTACACACACACACACACACCCACACATATTAGAGACTCAGTGTACCAATTCGTGCATAGGTGGGGTCCCTTAGCCTGGCCAACAATTGAGACCTATCAGAGGGCTAGCCAGCCCAGGGGAAGGAACTGCAGGAGGTTGGCCAGCCGTCCTCCCCAAATCAGGGCCAATGGGAGAGCCAGCAGGCCAGGGGAAGGAGCCATGAGAGGTTGGCCAGCTAGAGGAAGGGGCCACAAGAGGTTGACTGGCCATAGGAGGTTGGCTGTGGGAATGCACTGATGACTAGGGAACAGCTCCTGCGTTTAGCATCTTCCCCCTGATGGTCAGTGCGCATCATAGCGACTGGTTGACCAGTCGTTCCAGTCATTTTGGTCATTTGGTTGTAACAGTTGCTTATGCTTTTATATATATAGATATGCCTTGTTGGGTTGTTAGGTATCTTGCTGATTGAAAAAATTAAAATTAATTAATCAGTAATAGAGGTAACCTAAAAAATCTTAAGCTTTCATTCAATTTCCTGTTCTAGAAAAGTACCTTTTGGATATGCAGTCATACTTAGTAGTTATAAGTGATAAAATGTTTGTCATTCTTAATAAATACAGACTAACCAGAATCTTTTATGAAAGGTACTCATAATGCTTCCTACCTGCTCTTCTATCATTCCTTTCAACATCAATACAAAACACAGGTATCCTTTCCTTTTTGTCCTTCCTTTCAGAGGAGGGATCTTCAAAAAAGTCTACATATGGAATGCTAATTTTCCATGCAGCAAGGTTTCGGGGAGTATTAGGTGTGCTCACAGCTTCCACTGGAGAATCATCTTCCATTACAACAATACCTTCTTCAATCTGGAAAAAAACCACCAGGAAAAAAGTAATATTTCTAGGACTTTCAAACCTGAGATACAACTATAAAGTAATATGATTATTGGAAATGATATTAAAAACACACAAATATAAAAAGATATTTAATTTTGGTAATAAGAAGTAAAAATTAATGTACTGATAGTTTTTAATTTAGGGATATAAAATTTTATAAATGTAAACAACCATGGATGGAGATTATACAGATAAACTGGATATGTGATACATATTTCTGGTTACTAAATATACTGCCACAACCCTTCTAGAAAGTGTTTTGGACATTATATATTTATAAAGAGCCATAAAACAGTTTCAACCAAGTAATTCCATTTCTGGGAATTTTTTTCTAATAAAAGTATTTACTCCAAATGAATTTTTTAAACTGGAAAAAAGGCACAAGTATTTACTGTAGCATTAAATAATATAAAATTAGAGAAGAGGTCTGAAAGGGACCTACCTCTATAAAATTAAGATTGTTTTTTAATCTCCTGGCTTCTAAAATTATTAACAAAATTAAATGTTTAGAACAATAAATATTTTTATAATATTACTTGAAGAACAAATATTTTTTTTAAATAAATATGTTCTCAAAATATACACAAAGAAAGAAAGAAAAAAGTGTCTCTACCTCATTAAACTGAAAGAGAACCTCGGAAGTGACATATTACATCTACACTGGTCACCAAGATCTCTGACTCATGTTAAAAGGGGCAAAATATTATAGATAAACATACATTTTAAAGCAATGAATCAAAGGTGGTAGCACTTAAGAAAATTCTAAATAGCCTAATTAGAGCAAAGAGGCGGTGGAGGTAAATTTATTTCCAGAATTCTAGCACTCTACCTTCACTCTCAGGTCTACTATCTTCCCACACCTCTCTTTTAAGCGATTTTTATCCTCCCCATACAGTCCCTTAGCAATTACCCCTTGTTTTGTTCTTGTCCTAACATGGCTTTCCATAAACTCCAATAAGACTATTGATGATCTTGGGACTTCTTAATGTTCTGTTGAAAACAAAAGTCCTCAAGACCTAAAAACATAAAACTAAAAAGAGAGATAATAGATGTTGCTTTTTGAGACAAGACTATCTCCTTATAAACCTGGAAGAAAAACATAAAGAAAATATATGTGAGGAAAATACCTACTCTACTGTTTGGAACCTGAGGTATGGGGGTAGCATTTTCCATGATTACAACTATATTTTTGTTCATGGATTTAGCTTCTGAGAAGAGAAGATAAAATGAATGTAACATAATAGAAAATTTGTTTAACCAGCTAAAATGGAGCCGGTCACCCTTAGGTGCACAGGATGATGTTCAACCAACTGATGATGCTCAGCCAGGATCACCCCTTCCTTTCTTTTCAGAGTATTAGAGATTATTTTGCCCACTTCTCCTACTTTCCATTATTACTATCTTTGGTTCCAATCAAAAATTTCCTTGTGCCACTATAAAAAGAGAACTCTCTCAGCTTTTTACAGCTTGTATTTCAAGTAATAAGAACAAAAAATAAAAAGTACATCTTTCCCAACAAAAATTATGTGTTGAGAAGTTCACAGTAACATGGGAAAAAATTTTTTTAATATATTTTATTGATTTTTTGCAGAGAGGAAGGGAGAGGGATAGAGTTAGAAACATCAATGAGAGAGAAACAGCTGCCTCCTGCACACTTCCTACTGGGTATGTGCCCACAACCAAGGTACATGCCCTTGACCGGAATCAAACCTGAGACCTTTCAGTCCTCAGGCCGATGCTCTGTCCACTGAGCCAAACCAGTCAGGGCAAGGAAATTTTTTTTGTTATTGTATTAAGTAGGGAGAGAGCAGGACAGCAAACTATGTGTATAATATAGCCTAATCAATGGCGGTGGAAAGGAACAGATTTTCTTTACAAAAAAAATCACCAAAATGTTAATAGACATTACTGGGAGATAGGCTTATGGGTGGTATTTTAAATTTTTTCCACTTTCCTATATTAGTTTAAAAATTGAGATTATAATATACTAAAAATTTTAAAGTATAAATAAACATTATTTTGAAAAAAGACTCCTTCCTTACTCTGGTTTACTGTCTTTATTCTACCTATACTTTTAAGGAAAAACAAGGCTTAAAGAGAAAAAAACTTCTGTATCTGGCCCTAACCAGTTTGTCTCGGTGGATAGAGCATACGGCCTGCGTACTGAAAAATCACGGGTTTGATTCTGGTCAAGGGCATGTACCTTGGTTGTGGGCACATCCCCGGTAGGAGGTGTGCAGGAGGCATCTGAATGATGTTTCTCATCAATGTTTCTAACTCTCTATCCTTCTCCCTTCCTCTCTGTAAAAAAAATTAATAAAATATATATTTTTTTAATTCTGTATCTGGATTATCCAAAGAGAAAAAGAGTTAAATAAAACTTTCTTCCATTTAAATTATGAAGAAGCAGTGAATCTCCTAAACAATTCATCATTACAATCATAAAGAGGTCAAAAGAAAGAAAAGGTAAAGAAGAAATTTATTTAGTCTCTTTTCTCCCATCTTAATTATTACTAATTCCCTCACTATTATTCATTCCTTTTACAGCCAGGTTAGTGGATTGCCTAGGGGCAAAGTCTATGTCTTAATCATCCTTTTATTTCCAGTCACTAAAAGTTAAATTGAGGATTCAGGATCAAAAAAGATTTGTTAAACAAATAAAAAGTACAAATAAGATAGTATTTGCGTTTATGGAACTAACTAATTGATAGGGAAGACAATCATAAACATATAATTTCAAATAAAGTCAGGTATATGCTTCAACATATGATCTAATAGGAACACAAGAGGAAATGTTCAATTCTACTTGGGGTCTCAGGTGAGGGTTCATGGGGTGGGCATTTCAAGACCAGCATATGCAAAAATATAGAGAAATAACAGCATGGTGGTTATAACGTGCATATAAATCAACTAGGGATCCTATTAAAATCCAAATTATGATTCAGTAAGTCTACAATAAAGCCTGATATTCTATATTTATAACAAATTTCTAGGTAATATTGATGTAGCTGTTCCATATCAGTTTGAGTAGCAAAAGTTTAGGTCACAGGGTTGGGGAATGTCCGGCTCACAGGCTCTATAAGGCCTGTGAAATCATTTTGTCTGAATCTGCCAAAGCATTAGGAGTCAGTTAATTAAATATTTGACCAAATATAGCAGGCTAATTTTTAGTTGATAACTTTGCATGGCCTGCAGATGATATTATAAATATCCAAATGGCCCTTGGCAGAAAAAGGTTCCCCAGCCCTGGTTTATATATCTATGAACAACATCGCATTTCTGGACCACATGGTTGAAAAGATTTAAGATCAGGATATGAATTGAAAGCCTAACCAAAATATGGTTTAATAGAAACCATTCTGGCCTTAGTAGGCAGAAAGTTAGTGCTCAGGAGTTTAAAAAATTAGCACCACGAAACTATAATCACTAATGAAAGAATTTATAATGGAGAATATAAAGGAAGTCTGAAATAAGAAAGATAAAGAAAAGGGAAAATAACAAAAAAATCATATTCAACTTTTTATACTATTGTACATCTGAAGTTTACTTACAAAATCATCTTCACCTTCAGCTAAACCGTAATTAGGTAACATAGCTCCCTCCATGGTGGTACTCTTGAACACTCCTTTAATTTTGCTACCTATTCTGCTGATTCCAAATGATTCTCCTCTTTTTTGTGTGCTCCTAAATATTAAATAAAAATGTATCAATCACAATCAAGTTATCTCAAGTCTAATTTACTGTAAACAACAGTAAAGAAAAATAGTTGCGAATGTATAACTAACAACTTTTCAGAGTTCTTAGTCATAGATTGTCTCAACATCTCAAAGCAAAAAACTTAGAGTTTAAAAATGGAAAGATAGCCCTAGCTGGTTTGTCTGAGTGAATAGAGTATCAGTCTGTGAACTAGGTCTGGGTTCGATTCCAGTCAAGGACACATGCAAGTAGAGGGCATGCAGGAGGCAACCAATTAATTATTCTCTGTCATCACTGGTATTTCTATCACTCCCTCTTCCTCCACCCTGAAATCAATAAAGATATATTTTTTAAATGGAAAGATAAATAAATGAAACAATTTATTAACAAACATCTGAAATGTACCTACTTAACTGAACTAAAATATTTAAAAGATGAGAGCCCCCTAGTGGTACATAGTTCTTATTGCCATACCTATTTTGAAATAGGTTTTTTTTTAAATGTGGAAGACAAAATTCAAAGCAGAATATCCATATAGAACTGTACTGCTAAAATATCATGTAGAATAAAAAATACATAAAACTATGACCTTCTCAGTTCATTTTAGACAGAACTTTAAAGAAATAAGGTCCTCTATGACTGAAAGTTTCAAGCAAAATTAAACATTATAATCATATTAATACTCAAAAGAAAAATGTAATATAAAATTAATCTTAGTTAACTTCAAAGTAATAAAAAGATAAAATATCAAAGGGAGGGATTAGTAATGAATATAAGAATAAAAGTAAATGTAACCTAAGAAAGCAATCTGTTCTGCCATACATATTACTATTAATAAACCAATATCTATTGCTTTTGAACTTTTTTCAAAAATAAATTTTCTAAAAGTAGGAATCACTGGAAAACAACCACACAAAAAATAAGCAAAATTTTCTCCATTACAATCTACTGTTCCAGGTTTCAACAATTAAAAATATAATTTTTATCCAATTTAAAATTTGTGCTAACTATATACTACTGCCCTTACAACAGATACCCAAGTAAAAATGACTATTTTAAAATTCATGGAAGTTTATTTTGAATACTAATGTATCACTACTATTCCTACAAGCAAAATTACAGAAATAGAAGTAAATTGATCAAGTTTTAACTACACCAGGTATATAATGACATGTGCATGTTATACATGTCTAAGGAACAAATAAAACTACTTTTAAAATGTAAAAACTCTAATACTAAATTAAATATTAAGTGGTAAAAAGGGTACTTAACCTAGATTATTTTATTTAAACAAGTATGCAATTAGTGTTTTTAAAAATCCAGAAATATAACCACAATTCTGATAGAAATGTTTCCAAAAACAAATATAAAAATGTTGAAAAAATGTTATTAAAATCTAAACATCTAGAATTTAGATAGATTATTCTAGTTTCTAGAATCTAGATAGATTATATAAAACAATTGGGCTTTTTGAAATATGACCTATCTCTAAAATACCTTATTGTGTTTGTGCCCAGAAATATTGTACTTCTTGCTTTAAAAAATGCTTTCAACCAGATAATTCTAAAAGTAATTTAGCAAAATCAGTAACAAAAACAAAACAGTCAATAATCTTGAAAAGCTAAATAATGGCTTTATCATTTTATTTTTATACTGACATTTTTATTTTATGATGACCTAAAGATATACTGCTATTTCAAATAAGATATCTAAAACCAAAGTAGAGGTTAATTTTTAAAATATATCCCAATTAGTGATATAAAGGCAGTAATAGTACAGTGGTTCATTATTTTCCTTTTTAGATTTACTTAGATTGGTTTGGGTGCACTTTCTAAACTTAAGTAACTTATACAGAAAAGAATCACATGCTGTCTCAAGACTTACCGAAAATCATCCAAACTTAGGCTACCTCTGCAATAACAGGTATGTTAGATTATATAAGGAAAGGAGAGAGAGAAAGCCCAGATATTAAACAAGTTCCACTTTAGAATACAAAACAAAATTTAAAAGCTTTAAAAGATACACAGGTAGACAGCATTTACCTTTGCAAAGGGAAGGAATTCTTATGAATAAAGAAAAGAAAGAGTTCAAGGGCTGTTTGGGGCGAAGAGAGACTTGGGAGTATGAATTCTAGATCATTAAAAATTAGTTTTCAAAAACTCAGTATGTCAGAAAATAATTCTGTATTTTTTGTCATCATTTAGGCATACCACTTGTTTGACACAGTGGAAAGTATGCAGAAGCTAAGCCACCAAAATCTTAGCACAGAAAACAAACCTGTATTTTCCAGCATGAAATTTATGCCAGTATTAGATATAATTATGCATGCTTCACACGTTTTTAGTTTGCATATTTTAAAATGTATGCTTTAAGCTCTGAAGCAAGATTAACAGAAGATTTCTTATATTTTTAAGCTGTGCATTTAGTATGGAATTAAACAATATAAATTAAAATTTTACTTTTAAGACACAATGAAATAGAATGTAGATAAATAAGATGAATAAATATTTTACATATTTTAAGTCATTTAACAGCAAATTAACAATGTTACTTTAAATTTTCAATGAACAAATGTAAAGAAAGTCTTGCCTGGTTGGTATGGCTCAGTAGTTGAGCAGCAACCCATAAAAGGGGAGGTCATAGTTTGATTTCAAGTTAGGGCACATGCCCGGAATTGTGGGATCAATCCCCAGTAGGGGGCATGCAGGAGGCAGTGGATCAATGATTCTCATCATTGATGTTTCTATCTCTCTCTCCTTTTCCTTTCCTCTCTCTAAAATCAATAAAAACATATTTTTTTTAAAAAAAGAGAGTCTTTCTTATTCTATGTAATAGGTAAGTGAATCCTTAAGCATAAGACTGATAATTATAGAGTCAGATCAATATCAAGAAAAACTTATTTCAGTGCCCAAAATGAAAAGAACCGATATTTTCTCCCTGTTTGTTTTATATTTTAAAGCCAGTAAAATTAATAGGTGTTCTCAAAGTGGCAAAGACAGCTTTCCATCTCTGAAATTAAGATCCTGATTCAGACTTAGCTATTCAATGGGCTAATAAGACCAAAGAACCACTTCACCTTAAATGGTCCTATATAACAATTTCAGCAAGCTTAATTACCTAGTATAGACCCCAAATATCCTAAGTCTATAAACAGGACAAAATTTCACCAACTTGTCAAGTAATGCTGGGAAATTTAATAAAAGTTTAGAAAAAGTATTCAAATGAAAGAAGAGGCACATGAGTTAAGAATGCTATTTTAATTAGTATGGATGAGATTTCTGTTAAATAAAGTCAACGTTTCATGACTATAATATATAAATTCTTAGGAAAGAGAAGTGATATCATTACAAAGAATCATAAAGATATTTTCCACCTTTCAGAAAAGCTATTACATGTATACTATTTATATTGAAGCATTATATAAGAATATTCAATATTCTGAAAAATACAATATATCTACAACCCTTGTCTATGTAAAAAAATGCTATATACATACATATATATACACATATATATATATATATACACACATTTTATATATATGTGTGTGTATGTATGTGTGTGTGTGTGTGTGTATATATATATATATATATATATATATATATATATATATATATATATCCTTCCCATGGCTAAGGTTTTCATATTTTTCTTTGTGCTATCTATAAAACTATTCCATTTTATATCTTTCTCTTTGTACCACATTTTCAGTTTATTAGATCCTTGCTCAGATAAACTAAAAGATGTTGAGCAATGTGAGTACATAATAGAAATAAGGATTTGATATCTGTGTCAATTTTGTACATACTCCAATTTAAGTACAAATCAAGACATTATCCTATCTCATAAAGAAGGAATATGCTAATTGACCATCACTCCATCACAAAGCTGGCTGCATCCACAGCTGAAGCCAAGTTCCCATAAGGAGCCTTAACTAGCAATCAACAGGGACCTGAGACTATGCCCTCCCCCGCCCCCATGGGACTTGACAGGGAACCTCAGGCTGCATCCCCCACCAGGCAGGGCTTGACAGGGAAACTCAGGCCATGCCATCCACCCCGGTGCCAGACCAGGGGACCTCAGGCTGTGACCCCCACCAGGTAGGGCTTAACAGGGAACTTCAGGCCATGCCCCCAACCCCGGCACCAGACCAGAGGACCTCAGACTGCACCGGAGCTTGACGGGGGACCTCGGGCCATGCCCCTACACCAGCATCAGGCCACTGGCTGAGCTTGATGGGGGACCTCAGGCTATGCCCCCCCCCATGTGGAGGGGCTTGACAGAGAACCTCAAGGTGCACCCCCGGCGCTGGGTTGGAGGAACTCAGGCTGCAACCCCTACCCTAGCACGAAGCCAGGGAATCTCAAACTGCATCCCCCATCCAGTGGGGCTTGACAGGGGACCTCAGGCCACATCCACCACCCCAGGACTGGGCCAGAGGACCTGAGGCTGTGTCCCCCTGCCTGACTGGGGTTGGCAGGGGACCTCAGACCACACCCTGTAACTAGTGGGGCTTGAAGGGACCTCAGGCCACAGCCCCTGCCTGGCAGGCTTGATGAGGGACTTTAAGGTGTGCTTCCCATCTTGGTGCTAAGTTAGGGGACCTCAGGCTGCTCTCCCTGCCCCAGCACCAGGCCAGGGGACCTCAGGCCGCACCCCCCACCAGGAGGGGTTTGACAGGGGACTTTAGGCTGTGACCCCCTGCCTGATGGGGCTTGACAGGGGACCTCAGGCTGTGCTCCCCACCCAGCGGGGCTTGATGGGGGACTTCAAGGTGCACCCTAGTGCTGGGTCAGGGGAACTCAGGCCGCACCTCCTGCCCAACGGGGCCTGACAGCAGACCTGAGGCTGCACCTCTCTGCCAGTGCAGCTTGATGGGGGACCTAAGGCTGTGCTCCCTGCACCTGGTGGAGCTTGACGGGTCACCTCAGGCCATGCCCCCCTCCCATCGGGGCTTGACAGGGGACCTGAGGCTGTGTCTTCCACCTGGCAGGGCTTGACAGGGGACCTCAAGGCACTCCCACCGCTCCAGTCTGGGCTGGGGGACTTCAGGCCATGCGCCCCATCCTGGCGAAAGGCCAGAGATCTGAGCTACATCCCTGCCCGGCAGGGCTTGACAAGGGTGGGACTGGCCAGGTTTAGATCTAGCCCAATGGGGGCCGGCCGAGTCTGGGTCTCCCGAGATTTTGAGGTGCATATGGGTGGGTGGGACTTGACTCTGGGTCCCGTGGTGCACCCTAGACTCTGACAGGAGAAAAGTTTTCATTTACATTTTGCTAATTTTCTTTCATCTCTGACACTTCTATCTTAGAGAAAGGCAAATAGCAATATTAAATTATTTCCTCTAATTAATCCCCTTTTAATGTGCACAAATTTCATGCACCAGGCCACTAGTTTAGTTTATAAAGTGGATAAAGCTTTTCTCTTCTGTTATCTTTCTTTAGGTCATTTAACTGCACACTTACATTTCTAGAGAGTCAGAAAGGAAAGGCAGAAAGTAAAAGTCCCCCTCTACTTTTCTAACTAGTAAGTACTGTAATAAAAAGTACTCACTGCTGAGGGTTAAGGGGGTCTACTACCTAAAATTGAGTTATTTATGGATTTCATTTATGCATGCAGTCCATATTCACCAATAAAGCAGGTAATCAAACACTAATATGTATTAACTATGATTAACAAGGCAATGGTGTACAGTGTATATCTTTTCTAAAAGAATTTCAGGAATTCTGCTGCTGTATGTAGTACAGCTCTACAGTTCCTTAGTCAAATGTCTCGTCTACTTATATAGCAAAGAACCACATACTCACAGAAAAACAGCTAAAAAAGAAAATCATGCTATCATAGAATGATTAGCATCAACAAGCACAAAAACAAAACATAAATGTGATTAAATATACCTACCTGTTGAATTTTGAATTGCGTGTTGGTGATTCTGCACCTCTTAAAAGTTGTCTGAAATACTTCAAAAATAATTGTTATTTATTAAACTAATATTTAATAATGAAATATGCTATTTTACCACACTACTTTTACTACTATTTAAGTCAAATGAATACAACCACAGTCTAATAGAGTAAGGACTAAAATATGGCAAATAGAGATATTTAGGTTATTTGATTTCCACAGGTCTACAAATAATGTATATCCAAGAATAGAGTTTCTATTTCACAGAAGTACTACAAAGCCACTCAGGAATTTGGCAAATCAGATAGATTACAATCTATTTGTTCATATATATAAAAGCATGGTTTTGATATTAAAAATTGTTTTTAGAATTAACTTCTAATCTCCATTATGTAGTAAAAAAGAATATTCACTTTCTTAATCATGCTTTATTTTTGTTTATTTTGTTATTTGAATCACTCATTTAATCATATCAAAGCCACTACATAAGTTTTATAGAAAATTATCAAACAAGATTAATATTTTGACTTACCTCATCACTGTGGCAGAACATAGGAGTAAACACATTCTCCAACAGAGAAAGCACATGTTCATATGCTTCAAAAAGACATCTCATAGTTTGAAGTTTCACAACATCTATATAGGGGCCTTCAGCAACTATTTTAAAAAATTATATTGAGGAAATTACTTATAAATAGCATAAATACATTATATATTAGTTTAATATTCAAGACAGTGAGATATCATACAAACATGTTTTGTGGAAAATCTACTGTAAAGTATAGAAATTGCACTAGAATGAGGAATTAGAACAACCAAACTCCAGTTCTGACAAGTATTAGTTTCTTCATCAAAGCTTTCATTAGTTAGTAAAGTAGGATAATGTCTGTGTATCTCTCACAGTGTTGTTATAATAAATAAAAGTATATGAGAAAACTCTGAAAACTAAAAAGCTATAGAATTCAGTCTCATCATCTTTGACTTACTTTTTTGAATCTCTTCTACAATGAAGGGATCAAATCGAATTTTGTCAATACTTTCATCCAAACAATATGTTTTATAAATTTTCTGCAACTCCTTATGAAGAGACAGCATTTCATCATTTGATAACTCTGGTCGCAAAATTCTATCATTGAATTCCTCTAGCAAATTAGGAAAGAGTAAGAGAAAAATGAATTATTTTAATATGTAACTATTCATAAAAACTTCATGTTCCCAGTCTAATGGTAATCAATATTAAAAGCAGCAGTTATAATCAAAATGTTCATCATTTCAAACATTTAAAAAGACTTACTTGGGATTAGAATCAGATGAAAGAAAAATTCAAATATTTTATAGATTAAGATAAAATATATAAATAATTGCATAGCAATAAAACTTTTCTAAAATTTAGGATGTAAATACTTTCCTAAAATTTTATTTTAATTTTTACTTTAATCTAAATTTTTCTTTAAAGAACATTATGTATTAATTTATTATATGAAGTATCTTTAATACTGTATTTTAAAATCTGATTCACTAAATTAACAGTGAAAATTAAGATTTTTTTTTTTTAGTTCTGGTCAAGTTTGTTTTTTGTGTGTTTTTTTTAAATATATATTTTTATTGATTTCAGAGATGAAGCGGGGAGAGAAAGAGAGAAACATCAATGACGAGAGAGAATCATTGATCGCTGCCTCCCATACACCCGGCACTGGGGATTTGAGCCCAAAACCTAAGCATGTGCACTGACCAGGAATCGAACCATGACTTCCTGTTTAATAGGTCAATGCTCAACCTTTGAGCCATGCCAGCCTAGCCAATCAAGTTTTTTGGTTTTGTTTTTTTTTAATATATTTTATTGATCTTTTTTTACAGATAGGAGAGGAGAGGGATGGAGTTAGAAACATCAAAATAGCTGCCTCACCCTAACGGGTTTGGCTCAGTGGATAAGAGCGTTGGCCTGCAGATTGAAAGGTACCAGGTTTGATTCCAGTCAAGGGCATGTACCTTGGTTGCGGGCACATCCTCAGTGGGAGGTGTGTAGGAGGCAGCTGATCGATGTTTCTCTCTCATGAATGTTTCTAATTCTATATCCCTCTCCCTTCCTCTTTGTAAAAAAATCAATAAAATATATATTTTTTTAAATCAGCTGCCTCCTGCACACTCCTTACTGGGGGTGTGCCCACAACCAAGGTACATGCCCTTAACCAGAATCAAACCTGGGACCTTTGAGTCTGCAGGCCATAGCTCTATCCAATGAGCCAAACCAGTTAGGGTGGCCAGTCAAATTTTTTTCCTTCCACTATAAAAGTTACAGACTAGAGATGAAGCAGAGAATCTGAACAAACGAATCTTTTTTTTCTTATACTTAAATTTTTAAGTCAACATTTTAAAGAGAAAGTATTCATTAAAAGATAATCCTTTGTCCTGGCCGGCTTGGCTCAGTGGATAGAGCGTCAGCCGGCGAACTGAAGGGTCCCGGGTTCGATTCTGGTCAAGGGCATGTACTTTGGTTGCAGGCTCAATATGTGGTGAGGGTTGTGCAGAGGCAGCTGATCAATGTTTCTAACTCTCTATCCCTCTCCCTTCCTCTCTATAAAAATCAATAAAATATACTTTTTAAAAAAAGATAATCCTTTTATAGTCCATACAGTGTCTTGTAAATCCAATAATGCAAGATGTTACAGAGCTTAAAATAAAAAGGAAGCATTTTTTAATTTGATTATTTAATCAAAATAATCCTTAACAAAAATTATAACAGGGCTATTCATATAGGCTAATGATTGAGTATATTATTTTCATTATACTTAATCTTTAGTAGTTTTTTCTGCTAAAATGATTTGGTTTAAGTCAGTTATAGATTATGTCCCAATCTAGAAAGAGTGGACACTTGACAGACAGCTCTTAGAATATCTAGTAAATAAAACTTAGTACCATGATAGATAACAACTACAACATCTTATCTGATCTCAATATTAAAAACCTTAAAAATGACTTTAGTAAAGTACACAGGTAAGCCTCACCCACAGTCAGACAAATTTGCAAGACGTGTACTGCTCCTTCTTGTTTCAAAAAGTTCATAAAACGAAATAAGAGATCTTGCTGCTCTCTGATTTGCTTCAATTCTAATTTTAGCACCTAGATACAATATGGGAGGAAGAGTCAATTAAGGCTATGTAAATACGTAGTAAAATTGTATCCAAAGTAATATAAAGTTATTGTTGAAAATACTTACAGATGGCTTTTTATTTCTAGGTTCTGCAAATTTTTGCAAGAATGGAACCAAAGGGGAAGGTGGTTCAGTTGCTTTTTCAGACTTTGAAGAAAGAGAATTCATTCATTAAAATTGTCATTGATTTGACAGATATGAATCAAAATTCATATGATGTGAAGTGTTTGCTAAGATGTTAAATACTCACTGGACTGTCAACTATGAAGATGATAAGCAAATGATTCACAGTATCCTAATAAAAAAACCATAAACACAGGTCAGAACAATTCCATTACTAATTCTGTCTAGAATTTTCATAGCTTTTATTATATTACAAAAGTTTCTAGAAAATTAAGGAACAAATGAAGAAATAGCACAGTGTGTGTTTACTCATGTATACAAAGGGACTTTTTTAAAAAATCTGCAATGGGACTGAAAGGTCCCAGGTTGGATTCCGATCAAAGGCACATCCCCAACAGGGGGTATGCAGGAGGCAGCTAATCGATGTTTCTCTCTCATCGGTGTTTCTAGCTCTCTATCCCTCTCCCTTTCTCTCTATAAAAAATCAATAAAAAATATATTTTAAAAAAATCTGCAATGCATGATCTCACCTTTTTTGAAAATGGACTAAGAAATGTTATTCTGACTTTGGCATTTTTAAATGTTTATAAAAAATTCCTGTTTCTTCAAAATTTTGCTAGATCAAAAGTAAAAGCAACTCAAGTGTATAACAAGGAATGGATGAGTAAGCAAAATGTTTTATTTTCCTACAATGGACTATTACTCAGCCTTGAAAAGGAAGGAAATTTCTATATATGCTATAATATGAATGAACTTTGAGGACATTATTAAGTGAAATGAACCAATCACAAAAAGACAATTACTGCATGCTTCCACTCATATGAAGTATATGGAGTAGTCAAATTCAGAGACAAGAAGTCACATGAGGTCGCCAGGGGCTAGAGGGAGGGAGGAATGAGGAATTATTGTTTAATGGGTGTAGAGTTTGTTTTAGAAAATGAAAAAAGTTGTGGAAATGGGTAGTAGTGATGATTGCTTAACATTATGTACTTACTATCACTACTGCATATATAAAAACATTTAAGATGATAAATTTTAAATGCAATTAAAGAAAAAAATTTTAAGACTTACTGGATCAGAGAATCCAAGATGGTGGCATAGGTAAACACCTACACTGCTGCCTCGCACAACAATTTCAAAACTACAACTAAAAGACAGAATGGACATCATCCAGAATCACACAAGAGCTGGCTGAGTGGAAATTCTACAACTAGAAGGAAAGAGAGGGGCTAACAAAGACCCAGAGGAGCTACAAAAAGCTGAGGTACAGAGACGTGCGTGTGGATAGAGCGGGTGCCGGAGAACCTGGCTGGCTTAATCTGGCGGGAGGGAAACAGAAAATCCCAATGATATCGAACCTCTTATCCTACAACACTAAACCCCAGGTCCAGCCAAAACTCATATGGGAGGAGTTTGGACTGTGCAAAGGGAGAAGTGCATGGAAATTTAGGGGAATTGCAAGAGATCAGAAGTCTGGTGACGCACACAGCATTGCACGCAGAGAATCGGCTGCTGATTCTGCCGCTGGCTTTTGTGAGTGGGCGGGAGACAGACCCTCCCAACTGCTTCACTTCTAACTCCACTAAACCCCAGTTTCTGGCGAAACCCTGGGGACCCAGACTCATATGGTCCCGGAGCACAGGGGAGCCAGAAAGGCAGCAGTCTAGAGGCACTGCAAGAGCACGCGAGCTCAAGGCACTGCTTCAGCAATTACCCAGTCACGTAAAACTCGGGGGCCGTGGAGGGGAGGGCCGAGTGGAAGGCAAGGTGGTCCCTTAAGCCCTGAGACTCCACCCATCCCAAGCTCAATAGAGAGGCTTCTGCAGTTCTGCAAGTCTGGTATCATAAGGCTGAATCCAACAAAGAAGTTCTCCCAGCATAGTGACAATGCCGAGTCAAGGGAAGGGATCAAAAACAAAAGAAAAGGAGGAAAACAAACAACTGGATATAGAGTTCAAAACCACGCTTATAAGGTTTTTCAAGAATATGCTAGAAAAGATGGATAAATTTAGCAAGACCCAAGAGGAGATGAAAAAGATCCAACTAGAGATGGAAAAGAACCAACTAAAATTTAAACATACACTGACTGAATTAAAAAATATTGTACAGAGACCTAACAGCAGAGTACAGGAAGACAAGAATCAAGTGAAAATTTTGAAATATAAAGAATCAGAAAACACTCAACTGGAAAAGCAAAAAGAGAAAAGAATCCAAAAATGTGAAGATAATGTAAGGAGCCTCTGGGACAGCCTCAAGCGTACCAACATCAGAATTATGGGGGTGCCAGGAGAAGTGAGAGAGCAAGATACTGAAAACCTGTTTAAAGAAATAATGACTGAAAACTTCCCACATCTGGTAAAAGAAATAGACTTACAAGTCCAGGAAGCACATAGAACCCCATATAAAAGGAATCCAAAGAAGACTACACCAAGACACATCATAATTAAAATACCAAGAGCAAAAGACAAAGAGAGAATATTAAAAGCAGCAAGAGAAAAACAGTTCATTTCCTACAAGGGAGCACCCATACGACTGTCAGCTGATTTCTCAACAGATACGATGCAGGCCAGATGGGAGTGGTAAGAAATATTCAATGTGATGAACAGCAAGAACCTACAACCAAGAATAATCTATCCAGCAAAGTTATCATTCAGAATTGAAGGGCAGATAAAGAGCTTCACAGAGAAGAAAAAGCTAAAGGAGTTCATCAACTCCAAACCAGTATTATATGAAATGCTGAAAGGTACACTTTTAGAAGAGGAAGACAAAAAAGGTAAAAGATAAAAAATTATGAACAACAAATACGTATCTATCAACAAGTGAATCTGAAAATTAAGGGAATTGAAGATTTGATCAACAGAATAAACTGGTGAATATAATAGAATCAGGAGCACAGAAAGGGAGTGGACTGATAATTTTCAGGGGGGAAGGGGTGAGGGGAGTACAGGGTGAGACTGGACAAAAATCATACACCTATGGATGAGGTCAACGGAAGGGAGGGAAGGGTAGAGGGAAGGGTGGGAGTTGGGTGGTGGGGGGGTGCTATGGAGGAGAAAAAAGAGAAACAAATGTAATAATCTGAATAATAAAGATTTAATTAAAAAAAAAAAAAGACTTACTGGATCAGCTAGGAAATCCAAAGAAGGAAGAAACACAGAACCTGAGAGGATCTCTCTTAAAAGTAAGGTCAAGGATCTAGAAAAAGAAAAAATAGTTAGTGATTTACATCAGTTCTTATGTGGGAATCTTGCTAAAATGCAAAGTAGGATTCAGTAGGCCTGGGGTGTGTCCCAAGATTCTGCATTTCTAACAGGCTCCTAGGTGATGCTTATGCTACTGGTTTACAGGCAACAGTTGGAGTCCTTAGTTGGCTAAAAGAGAATACTATCTAAGAGGAAAAAAGCATTTCCTTAGCAGGAAGAACTTGGATAAATATTAGAAAACATTTTCTGCCTTGGGATATTATTTTGTAATTACTATAACACTTAGAGTAATATTATAAATTAATCAATTTAAAATAAAAGCATTTTAAAGTATTTAAATAAAATTTTTAATTTATTAAAATGAAAATTTTAAATAAAGAAACATTTAAAATACATCTAAAGCCCTAACCAGTTTGGCTCAGTGGATAGAGCGTTGGCCTGCAGACTCAAGGGTCCCAGATTTGATTCTGGTCAAGGGCATGTACTTTAGTTGCAGGCACATCCCCAGTAGGGGGCGTACAGGAGGCAGTTGATCAATGTTTCTCTCTCATCGATGTTTCTAACCCTCTATCCTTCTCCCTTCTTCTCTGTAAAAAAAAAAAAAAAAAAAATCAATAAAATATATTAAAGTACATCTGAAAAAATAAGCCATGGTTTCTGCTCTAAGTATTATCAGGGTAAGATTAATGAGATAATTTATGGAATAATCTAAATATTTTCTTATCAGATCAAGGGAGGATGTATCAAATAACATCTAACTATTCTTCCCAGGTGGACACCTTAAAACCCAAATTTGTCTGTACAGTTTGCTCAAATTATTGCTCCTAGTGAGTCATAATTTATATGTATTTAAAAAGAAACATCAATCTCGGACACTTTTCATAGCAATTTTTTGTTCTGATATATCACCTTGGGCAAGAAAAACAAAAGAAAAAATAAATGGGACTACATCAAACTAAAAAGTTTTTGTGCAGTCCTGTCTGGTTTGCTCAGTGGATAGAGCATTGGCCTATAGACTAAAGGTTCTCAGGTTCAATTCTGGTCAAGGGCACATGCCCAGGTTGCAGGCTTGATTCCCAATGGAGGGCATGCAGAAGGCAGCCAATCAATGATTCTCTCTCATCATGTTTCTATCTCTCTCTTCCTTCCTCTCTGAAATCAATAAAAATACATTTTTTTTTAAGTTTTTGCACAGCAAAAGAAACCATCAACAAAATGAAAAGACAACCCACTGAATGAGAGAACATATTCGCCAAAGATACGTCTGATAAGAGGTTCATATCCTAAATGTTTAAAGAACTTATAAAACTCAACACCAAAAAAAAAATTAAAAACTGGCGTGTTCACTTGGTTGAGCAATGTCCCATGTACCAAAAGATCACAGGTTTGTTTCCCAGTCAGAGCACATGCCCAAGTTATGGGCTCCATCCTCAGTGAATGGGTTTGGAGGAGGCAGCCAATAAGTGATTCTCTCTCATCATTCATGTTTCCATCTCTCTCTTCCTCTCTCTGAGGTCATTAGAAATGCATCATCTGACATTTTAGATAAAAGACCTGATAAATTATATTTTTTAAATAAAGTATTCATGTCATAAACTAACCTCAAGTTTCAGTGTATTCCTACTATGATTAAGAATAGCAATATTCATATGGCATGGTTGCAAATACTGCTGACATTTTCCAGTCTATTTATACCTGCAGTCTGTTGCTTTAGGAGGCAAAACATAAGGAAAAAGTAGTTCAGTAAGTTTCCTTAAATAGTGTAATTCATCCCTTCGACTCCTCAAGGCCACATGAAGCTCTGGACCATATTCTTCTAATGCCGCTTGCTGTAAAAATTCTGTATTTTCCACTATAAATACAGATAAAAAATAAATATTGAAATGAGTTAAGCAACATTAAATAACTTCAGACATTTCCACTAACAAAAAATCATTTAACATAGTCATTGCTTTCCTAGTCATTCCTTTCCTAGCCCACCTTTCTTTTCATTGTGTTCAATGGAGAAGTTTTTTACAACCAGGTATAAAAAAGTAATTTTCCTTTTGGCTAAAAGTTTTTAAACTTTGTAATTAAAAAAGAAAAAAAAACCTTTCCTCCTTGGCAAACAAGAATCTGAACTATGTCACTACTATACAAATCAGAGTAAACAAAAGCAAATGTTTTTTAAAAAGTAGAAAAAACTAAAGAAAACATTTTCCAGCATATACAAATCTTTTGTTATCAAATGTACATCAAAACAAACAAAAAAACATCTCCTTAATATTCTTGTTGTCTCTGTTTTCATACCAAAGTCATTCAGGTAATCCTTTAAAGTAATTATTGTATAGAAAATGGCTTCGTAGGTAAAATTCTGTATCTTATGTCCAAAGTATAAAGATACAAAAGGTACAGAACTCTGTAAGGTGGACTCCATGAACAGATAGATTTTTTAATAAATGTTAACTGATGAAAAAAGCTATATTAAAATTAAGTTTCCTTAAAAGGTCAAGCACTAAACCAATATTTTAAAACTTGAAAGTAATAATATTGCTATTCCTTTTTATAGTCCTCAAAAGCCTAAGAGGAAATGCTTTCCCTTATCTGTGTTCCATGCCAAGTTTTAAAATCATGGAGTCTGCCCAGCTGGTGTGGCTCATTGGTTGAGTACTGACCTATGAACTAAGAGATCCCTAGTTTGCTTCCCAGTCAGGGCTCATGCCCAAGCAGCGGGCTTGATTCCCAGTGTGGGGTATTCAGGAGGAAGCCAATCAAGGATTCTCTCTCACCACTGTTATTTCTGTTTCTCTCTCCCTCTCCCTTCCTCTCTGAAATTAATAAAAATATTTTAATTAATTAAATAGTTAATTAAAATAAAATCATGAAGTCTGTGAAGGGAATCTTAACACTAATTCAACAGCATTTATTTTTGACTATTTACTTCTATTTTTATTGAAAGAGAATATAAATACATTTACCAAAAAAGCCAACATATACATTCTAATAATGTGGGTACTAAGAAGATAAATTTATGCCAGAGGTACAAAAGCAGGACTAGGAAAGAAGGACATAGTTTTTACAAGACATGCTTTTTTTTAAAATCTTCACCTGAGGACATGATGAGAGAGAGGAAGAGAGAGAGAGAGAGAAACAGAGAGAAACATCACTTGGGTGTCTTCCACATACTCTCCAACTGAGGTTCAAACTTGAAACCCAGGTCCACTCAGGCCAGGCAAGACATTCATTTTATTTATAACTAGAGGCCCAGTGCATGAAATTCATGCACAGGTAGGTATGTGTGTGTGTGTGTGTGTGTGTCCCTTAGCCTAGCCTGCACCCTCTCCAATTGACTGCTGGCTCCCAAGCAATCACCTGCCTAACTGCCCATTTGCCCATAACTGCCCTCGCCTGCCCAATTGGTCACCCCTAACTGCCCACCCCTGCTGGCTTGGTTGTCCCAACTGCCCTCCCCTGCAGGCCAGGTTCCCCCCAAATGCCCTCTCCTACAAGCATGGTCCCTCCCAACTGTCATCCCCTGCAGGCCTGGTACCCCCTAACTATCCTCCTCTGCTGGCCTTATTGCCCATAACTGCCCTTCCCTGCTGGCCATCTTGTGTCCACATGGGGGCAGCCATCTTTGACCATATGGGGGCGGCCATCTTGTGTGTTGGAGTGAGTCAATTTGCATATTACTATTTTATGAGATAGGAGGATTATGCAAGTATTTTTCCCCAAGAATTTGGGATACTGGTCTTTTAAAAAGTTATATTATAAGTAAGGATTTAAAATAAGAAGACTAAACTATGCTAAATCTCACTTCAACTTCTTTACTGATATGATCTTGAACAAATGCTATAATTCTTTTGAGCCTCAATTTCCACACTAGTAAGTAGTTATTAACACTGAAAAGTTGTCATTCAAAATGTATGAATAATTAAAATATCTGGTATGATTATGCATTCATACATATGTTTAATCATTAGGCTTGAACTTATTCAACATCTGTTAGACATGAGAGATTTCTGCAGTCCTAGATAATGAGAAAATAAAGAAATAAGGCAAAAGAAAAAAATAATATAGTAGGGGGAAAACCTTAGTTGGGAATATAGAAAAATATAGATGCTGGAAAACAGAGCATAGACTAATCCCCACTCATCACTAGTATATCTACTGCCTAACCAGGAAGTAGTTTTCAAACCACAAAAGGAAAAGACCCTAAAATATATGACAAGGAGATAACTTCGGAATGAAAGCCTGGACCTTTCTTCACAATTATTACTGAATTTAAATGAAACCAATGCTTCATATATAATAACATTTCCAAGGTCCCTGGATGTACTTACGTAGATAGGAGTGGGGCAAAAGTAGGTTTATAATTGTGAGTAGGTGAAACAGTTTATTTTTGTATTAGTATTTATTAACTAGAGGCCCGGTGTACAGATTCATGCATTAGTGGGATCTCTCAGCCTGGCCTGCAGGGATCAGGCCAAAACTGGCTCTCTGATACCTCCCCAAGGGGTCCCAGATTGCAAAAGGGTGAATCTTGGGTGACACACCCCAGAATCGGGCTCCCTCCTCTCTAGTTCCAGCGCATCACCCGAGAACCACTGCTGCCAAGTCACCGGCAGCTCGGCAGCTCCTGTGTTGAGTGTCTGCCCCCTAGTGGTCATTGCACATCGTAGCTATCAGTCACACAGTCGAACGGACAGTTAGCCAGTCACTTAGGCTTTTATATATATAGGTTATTATGTTATTTTCATATATACAACTGAAAATCTACTTTGCCTCACCCTGTATAATCTCTACTCTCAAGAGGCAGATTAAGGAAAAAATACCAAAAAAAAAGGATAAATATGATGAAAAGGTAAACTTTTCATTATTCCCTGAGTTAACAACTATGAGGCCAAAGAATTTAAAGAACAAATTCATTCAATAAAGAAATCAAAAATCTAAAAACCATTTTTGCAATTTTACCTAATTTACTGTCATATTTTTCTTAAATATATTTTATTGATTTTTACACAGAGGAAGGGAGAGGGATAGAAGGTTAGAAACATCAGTGAGAGAGACACATGGATCAGCTGCCCCCTGCATACCCCCTACTGGGGATGTGCCCGCAACCAAGACACATGCCCTCGACGGAATCGAACCTAGGACCTTTCAGTCCCCAGGCCAACAATCTATCCACTGAGCCAAACCGGTTTTGGTTAATTTACTGTCATATTTAGAACACCAGGACCTTCAGATAAAATAACAGTCCTTATAAATTTCAGTAATTACAAGTTATTACTCCAATCTAGTGATTTTTAACATGTTTTTCTTGATTGAGAGAGAGAGAGAGAGAGAGGCACTGATGGGTTGCATATCACACTAACTCTGACAGGGGAACCAACTCACAACCCTAGCATATGCCCTGACCAAGAATTGAATCAGCAACCTTTTGGTACACAGAACAATGCTCAACCAATTTAGTCACACCAGCCGGGCTAATGGCGGTTTTTTTAATTAAGAACCATTTTTTACACGAATAAGAGCAAATTAGCAACCCCTATTATACAAAGACTCAATAATAAATTTCAGTCAAACTGGTCTGTCTATAAATGAAAAACACTCTCATAGAAATAAGATAATTTGAGGATTTTATTAAACTGATCAATTCAACTAAAAATTTACTCAATTTACTCATAGTCTGAGTTAAAAATATTTATTTTAGAACAAACTAAAGACTATGTTAAAAATCTTTTCCCCTAGAAAAATCTACACACAAATATTTATAGCTCTATTCATAATTGTCAAAATTTGGAAGCAATGAAGATGTCCTGGAGGGGGGAATCCAAGATGGCGGCATAGGTAAACACCTAAACTGCTGCCTCGCACAACAATTTCAAAACTACAACTAAAAAACAGAAGGGACATCATCCAGAATCACACAAGATCTGGCTGAGTGGAAATTCTACAACTAGAAGGAAAGAGAGGGGCTCACAGAGACTCAGAGGAACTGCAAAAAGCTGAGGTACAGAAACACGCGCGTGGAGAGAGCAGGTGCCAGAGAACCTGGCTGGCTTTCTCTGGCGGAAAGGAGACAGACACTCTCAACGGCATTGAACTCCTCATCCTACGACACTAAACCCCAGCCGAAAACTCATATGGCGGGGGGATTGGACTGTGAAAAGGGAGAAGTGCCCAGAAATTTAGGAGAGTCACAAAAGATCAGAAGTCTGGTGACGCTCATGGCACTACGCGCATGGCACTGCGCGCAGAGGACCGACTGCTGATTGTGCCACTGGCTTTCACAAGTGGGCAAGAGACAGACCCGCCCAACTGCACCATTTCTAACTCCACTAAACCCCAGTTTCAGGTGAAACCCTGGGGACCCAGACTCATATGGTCCCGGAGAGCTGGGGAGCCAGAAAGGCAGAGGTCTAGAAGCACTGCAAGAGAGAGGGGGGCAAGGGGAGAGAGAGAAGGAGCGCACACAGGGACCGCTCCAGCGATTACCCAGTCACATGAGACTCAGGGGCCGTGGAGGGTGGGGCCAACTAAAGGCAAGGCGGTCTGTCGGAAACCAAATATTGTTCTCACTAAATGGATGTAAACAGGAAGCCAGAAGGCTGGCCAACCTTAACTGCTCTGAAAGGTCAGAGCTAATTACTCCCTGTTTAGTTGAAACATTATTGGTTGAAGCAACCTCTATCTGTTTATTTCATGTTAATTTCTGTTTTTGTTATTTCCTGCCTAAAGGCTAGGGGTGTGTCCCAAAGCTTAATAAAAGGGAGAAAAAGGCCAGAGCAAATGGCAGTCCTTTCCACTAGAGGAAGGCTTCCACCTGGCCCCCCAATATCGCCAAATTAATGTTTTCTAGTCTCTCATTTTGTTTGCGTGCGGCCTCCTTCAGAACCTGAACCCTAACCCGGGAACCCTGAACCACGCAGGACATGGAAAGAGGTTCCCACAGCGGTCCCTTAAGCTCTGAGACTCCACCCATCAACAGAGAGGTCAACAGAGAGGCTTTTGCAGTTTTGCAAGTCTGGTACCATAAGGCTGAATCTAACACAGAAGTTCTTCCGGCATAGTGAAAATGCAGACAAGGGAAGGGATCACAAACAAAAGAAATGGAGGACCACCATGCTTATAAGTTTTTTTAAGAATATCCTAGAAAAGATGGATAAATTTAGTGAGACCCAAGAGGAGGTGAAAAAGGACCAACTAGAAATTAAACATACACTGACTGAAATAAAAAATATTATACAGAGACCTAACAGCAGACTAGAGGAAAGCAAGAATCAAGTCAAAAATTTGAAATATAAAGAATCAGAAAACACTCAACTGGAAAAGCAAGAAGAGAAAAGAATCCAAAAATGTGAAGATAATATAAGGAGCCTCTGGGACAGCTTCAAGCGTACCAACATTAGAATTGTGGGAGTACCAGAGGAAGAGAGAGAACAAAATAGTAAAAACCTATTTAAAGAAATAATGACTGAAAACTTCCCACATTTGGTAAAAGAAATAGACTTTCAAGTCCAGGAAGCACACAGAACCCCATATAAAAGGAATCCAAAGAGGACTACACCAAGGCACATCATCATTAAAATACCAAGAGCAAAGACAAAGAGCGAATATTAAAAGCAGCAAGAGAAAAACAGTTCATTGCCTACAAGGGAGCACCCATACGACTGTCAACTGATTTCTCAACAGGTATGATGGCCAGATGGGAGTGGCAAAAAATATTCAACGTGATGAATAGCAAGAACCTACAACCAAGAATACTCTACCCAGCAAAGCTATCATTCAGAATTGAAGGGCAGATAAAGAGCTTCACAGAGAAGAAAAAGCTAAAGGAGTTCATCAACTCCAAACCAGTATTATATGAAATGCTGAAAGATACTCTTTTAGAAGAGGAATAAGGAAAAGGTAAAAGATAAAAAATTATGAACAACAAATACATATCTATCAACAAGTGAATCTAAAAATTAAATGAATTAAAAATTTGATCAACAGAATAAACTGGTGAATATAATATAATCAGGAGCACAGAAAGGGAGTAGACTGATAATTCTCAGAGGGAAAAGGGTGAGGGGTGTACAGGGAGAGACTGGACAAAAACATACACCTATGGATGAGGTCAATGGGAGGGAGGTAAGGTTAGAAGGAAGGGTGGGAGCTGGGTGGAGGGAAGCTATGGAGGGGAAAAAAGAGAAACAAATGTAATAATCTGAATAATAAATATTTAATTTAAAAAAAAAAGATATCCTTCAATAGATGAATGAATAAACAAAATGTGGTACATCTATACAATGGAATATGAGCAATAAAAAGAAATGAGCTATCAAGCCATGAAAAGACATAAAGGGACATTAAATGCATATTTCTAAATGAAAGCAGCAAGTCTGAAAGGCTCTACCTACATAACTCCAACTATATAATGTTCTGGAAAAGGCAAAACTGTAGTGACAGTAAAAAGATCAGTAGCCTTAGTTGGTTTGGCCCAGTGGATAGAGCATTAGCTTTCGGACTGAAGGATCCTGGGTGCGATTCCTGGTCGGGGCACATGTCCAGGTTGCAGACTCGATCCCCAGTAGGGGGAGTGCAGGAGGCAGCTGATCAATAATTCTCTCTCATCATTGATGTTTCTATCTCTCTCTTCCTTTCCCTTCCTCCCTGAAATCAATAAAAATATATGGTGTTTTTTTTTAAAGATCAGCAGTTGCCCAAATTTCACGAAGAAAGGAGGGAGGGATGAATAGGTGAAACAGGGAACTTTTAGGACAGTGAAACTATTTAGTGTGATATTGTAATGTTGGATACACGGCATTAAGTACGTGTCAAAATCTATAGAATACGCAATAAAAAGAGCAATCCCTAGCCCTTGGGTTTGATTCCTGGTCAGCACACATACAAGAATCAATCAGTGAATGCATAAATAAGTGGAACAACAAATTAATGTTTCTCTCTCTCTCTTCCCCTCCCCCTCCTTCTTTTCCTCTCTCTTTTAAATCAATCTAAAAAAAGAGCAAACACTAATGAAAACTATAGACTTCAGTTAATAATAATGTATCATTATTAGTATATCAATTGTAACAAATATCTATATTTTCATAGATAATAGCATATAAAAGCCTAAGCAACCATTGGACCATTGGACCAGTAGCTATGATGTACACTGACTACCAGGGGGCAAACGCTCAACACACAGGCATGGAAACATGGAACATACTTATGAATCTCAGAGAGAAGGGGGCAGAAGAGAGGGTGGACAGAGATTAACCAAAGATCTTAAATACATATTAGAGGCCTGGTGCACAGATTCATGCACCGGTGGGTTTCCTCAGCCTGGCCTGCGGGGACAGGGCCAAAACTGACAGGCTAACAACAGGTCCTGGATTGTGAGGGGGTGCAGGCCAGACCAAAGACCCCACTGCATGTACCAGGACTCTAGTAACAACATAACTCAAGATGTTAATAGGGGAATAAAGGGGGTATATAGGAACTCTCTATACTTACTGCTCAACTTTTCTGCAAACTTAAAACTTTTCTAAAAACATTAAGTTTGCTAATAAAAAAGTCATATTTTCTATGTTCTATTTTTATAGAGGTTTCTTTCCTATGTTCTTTAATAGTTAAGTAACCTTAACAAAATGGCTACAACGAAGTTACTATCTTCTAGTGTGTTTTTGCCAGTAACAGGGCAAGATTTTAAAAGTTAATTTTTTTTATTTAACAATTACACCTATTCAAACTCTTCCAGTTTTTAACTGTGTTGAAGTAAAATTATTTTTATTTGTTATAACATTGTAAGATAAACCCAGAAAACATGTTTAAAAATATAACTTGAAATGTTTCTCATACCTGAGGAATGAGTCACACCAAAGGACAAATAAACTAATAACTTTAATTTCAACTCTGTCTAGGAAATAATTTCCCCAAATGTACTCTAATTATATTCACTGATATTCTGAGGAAGGAAATATTGACTTCATGCTCAAATGTGTTTGGGATGCACTGAGTTAAACAAAGTGAAAGCTATTTCTTTGCTGCAGGACTATTCAGAGACTTAGGTATGCTACTATTTACAGGTATTTCCAGAAGAGGAATACAATATGTAGGAATTAACAGAAAATATGACCATGAAACCACTTCTACATGGTCATTTTACATAGAATAGTATTCTGCAGAACATACTAAGAAAACACTAACAAAGAATACCAAATGCAAACAAAATTAAAATCAGTTTGGCAAAGAGGCAAGAATATAGCAAGAAATTATTTCATTTAAAAAGAAACATTTCGGCTTGACCTAAGAGCAAGAGAAGTCCTAAGTGAAGATTTCATCCTTTCAACCAGAAAAATAAAATTTGATGAACATATGCTACATGCAAATCATGACAGTAAAAAGGCCAGGACACACATGAGAAACTGCAAATAGGTAATCCTGGCTAATGCACAAGCCTCCTATATAATAAAAGACTAATATGCAAATTGACCAAATGGCAGAACAACTGGTCATTATGATGCACACTAATCACTAGGGGGCAGATGCCAATGCAGGAGCTGCCCCCTGGTGGTCAGTGCACTCCCAGAAGGAGCACAGCCCAGCTGGTGAGCACAGCAGCGGTGGCAGGAGCCTCTCCCACCTCCGCTGCAATGCTAAGAATGTTCAACTGCTAGCTTAGGACCTCTCCCAAGGGCTCCCAAACCGCTAGAGGGTGCAGAGTAGGCTGAAAGGCCCCCACCACCACTAAGTGCATGAATTTTGTGCACCGGACCTCTGGTACACAATGAAAGACAAAAGCAGATTTACATATTCAATGTCAGAAAATAATTTAAATATACAGTTTAGACCAGTGGTTCTCAACCTGTGGGTCGTGACCCCTTTGAGGCTCAAATGATCCTTTCACAGGGGTCGCCTAAGGCCATCAGAAAATGCAGATATTTACATCACGATGCATAACAGTAGCAAAATTTCATGATTGGGGGTCACCACCACATGAGGAACTGTATGCAAGGGTCGAGGCCTTAGGAAGGTTGAGAACCACTGGTTTAGACTCTTCAGTCATTATTTTTGGTTTTAGTAAGGAGTTACCATATAAGAATAATAAAATTAACACAATAGCACTATATAGGTTAGGCAGTATATAGGAAGGATATTATATAGGTTAAGTCAAAACTGTGAAATCATTAAGGAGAAAGGGAGAAGAGAAGGTGAGATATACTATAGAGGAAGCAATGAAGGCAACAATCATCCAATATAACTCAAGAGTAATCAACCCTATACTATCTAAAAGTTAACTGTATTTTAATTTTCACAGATTGTTGACTTTTCACAATCACTTATATCATAAACAAACTATTAAAAATTGTTTCAGTTTAAAAGAGTACTCTCACAGCATTTGTGAATATATCTATTAATGTATAAGTGCTTATACTTAGATATTTAAGATTAAAGTTGATATATAAAAATAAAATCACTCAAACTGTATAATAAAAATTTTATTACCTTTCTGACTGGCTTTAACTATCACTTCTATATGCTTCATTGCAGCTTTTAACAGTTTCTTGGTTATAATAGATGGTATATCCACCTAGAAAAATTCAACATTAAAATAAAACTTTTAAAATAATTATCACTAAGTTACAATGACAAGAGCACTATATATACTTATGATAGGAATACATGGTCTTAAAAATGAGACGTTATTTGGCATCTTTCAAAAACTTAATTTTAAGAGCACTTTATATTCTTAGATCATAATAACTGTAGCTTTAGAAAAGGTTTCTATCACAGTAACAAAACTACCTTAATATGCATGCCCTATACAATAAATTTTTCTCACAATATTTTTCTTCATGGTTTATTTATTTGATGTGTTTTAAATGTTTTCAAGGAAAAATCTTTGAGGCTATAAACTTGTGTTTACTAAAGCTACCTGCAAATAAACTTTTTCATTCTGGAAACTAGTGACTATGGTAGGTTAGTGAGAGAGGATTGAAGGCTTATATGAACACACATAAAACAAAAAATAAAATAACTAAAAATAAGTTGCAAATAAAATAAATCACCAAAAAGCAAGTTTACTGAACTTTTATTTGACAAGTATTGTTTTCAAAATGGAAAATGCCATATGTATTATTTTCTAGCCCCTCCCACTTGACTACATGAGATAAACTCCCATGGAAATAATTACTATTCTACAAAATCATTTTTCATGGCTGAGTAGGATTCTATAGATGGCATATATACTAATTAATCAACAATCTTATCATTAAAAAAACATTATACTGAAATAAATTTTTCACATATATTTTTATATAAATTCTGATTATTTCTTTAAAATATACTGTTGGGAAATGCAATTAAATTTGGGAGTATAAACATTTTTAAGTATTTTAATAAAGATTCCCAAACTACCTTCCAGCATAAGAGTTATACCAATTTGGCCAAAATCAGTTTGGCTCAGTGGATAGAGCATTGGCCTGCAGACTGGAGGTTCCCAGGTTCGATTCCAGTCAAGGGCACATACCTTGATTGCAGGCACATCCCAAATGGGGGTGTGTAGGAGGCAGTTGATTGATGTTTTCTCTCTCATCCATGTTTCTAGCTCTCTCTCTCTCTTTCCCTTCCTCTCTGTAAAAAATCAATAAAATATTTTTTTTAAAAAAGAGTTATACCAATTTGGAGTCATACTTGCTTTGCCTGTTGTCCCACAATCCTCATTACTAGATATAATCACTCTTTTTTATCTTTTGTGGGTATTCAATTGATTTTTCTATCTCTCTCTTCTCCCTTTCTCTCTCTGAAATCAATAAAAATATTTTTTAAAGTCTATTATTTTAAATATGTATGTATATAAAGGTATATTAAGGTATCTTATGAAAAAGCTATATTTGATGAGACAACATAGTTTAAGTATTCATTGACCATTTTATATTTTTCTTTTGTGAACTGCTTATTCATATTTTTTGTATATCTTTTATATTGTGGTTGACTATATTGTTCATTTCTTGAATGTATAGAAACATTCAACAAGATTTATCTTAATTTTATACTAGAGGTCCGGTGCATGAAATTCGTGCATGGGGAAGTAGTTCCCTCAACCCAGCCTGCACTCTCTCCAATGTAGGACCCCTTGTGGGATGTCTGACTGCTGGTTTAGGCCCAATCCCACCTCAGAGCCCGTCATCCATGGCTTGCCTGAGCCTCGATCTTGCCCTCTCAGCAGCAGCCGCCATCTGCAGCTTTCCCGAACCTTACGCTGACCCTGGGCTTTCCTGAACTTCAGACAACCACTGAGGCTTTGCCAGAAGGACTTCTGGATGGTCATCTGGAAGACATCCACCCTAATTAGCATATTACCCTTTTATTAGTATAGATACTGAGGGCAGAGATATTATATACTAATTTATTGTCAATATATTGAATTCTACAGTAGACAAGTATGTATTTCTACAAGTAACACACTATAAGAATAAGTCCCTAGGCAAAGACGCCAACATACACAAAATATGGCTCAAACCCCTTTTCTAAAAAGTAGGTCATAATAATTACCATTTACACAGTAAATTCATCAAACTGAAACATGACTGTTTTTCCTAAAGTTGTCTTTTCATTTCTAACTACCACAAATCAAAGCATTTAATCTAAGCATTAAAGTAAAACTGATCAATGAATCATAAGTGATCCATTCAATTTTTAACCTAAAAAAATGAAAAGTGAAAAAAGAAAACAGAACTATATACAATATAGGATAAAGTAAATATAAAATTTTTAAAACTCTCTTTAGTAATCATAGGACTCAAATTCCCAAATTTCTCATTATAAACATGTACCTTGTGAATCCTTCGAATTAAGACAGATGCAAAAAACCGTAGAGTAATCCTCAGTTCATCAACAAAGGACTCATCATCTGTTACATCCCTTCAATTGAGGAGAAAAACAAGAATTTAGAAGTGCAGAGAAATATACAGCTTCACTTTCTAGAAAGCAAGGAAAGCCTAGAGGTTCCTGGTTTTTTCCATTTACTTATGCTATTCTTCTTTTGTTTTTTAACAAATAATACATTACATTACAGAATAAAAGACAAATATATATAAATAAAATAAATACCTCCCATAATTCTAGTACCAAAACAATCACTATTAACTAAATTAAAGTATATATTTCTCTGTAGACATCCATAATGCGCATAGTCATATTTTTACAGTACCAATATCATTTTCTAAGCAGCATCAAAAAATTTTCTAAGAGACAGAACTGGAGAAACCAAGATGGTGGCATAGGTGAATACCTAAACTGCTGCCTCACACAACAATTTCAAAACTACAGCTAAAAGACAAAACGGACATCATCCACAACCACAGAAAAGCTGGTTGAGTGGAAATTCTATAACTAGAAGGAAAAAGAAGGACTCATGGAGACTCAGAGGAGCTGCAAAAAGCTGAAGTACAGAGACATACGTGTGGAGAGGTCGGGAGACAGGGTGCCTGGCTGCCTTCCTCTAGCAGGAGGGAGATAGAAACTCCCAACTGCACAGAACCCCAGTTCCGGGCGAGACTCACACAGGGGGAGTCTGAACTATCGTGAAAAGGGATAGTGCACGGACATTCAGGGGAATTGCGAAAGGCAGAGGTTGGGAGGAGCGCACGCTAGTGTGCACAGAGAAGACTAACTGCTGATTGTGCCGCTGGTTTTCTCTAGCTGGAGGAAGACAAAACATCCTGACTGCAATGAACCTCAGTTTCGGGCAAGACCATGGGGACCCAGACTCATACAGGTCCCCAGAACGCACGGAAACTCAGGGAGCCTCAAAAGGCTGAGGTCGGGAGACACGCGAGCGCAAGTGCACGCAGGGAGGGTTGCAGCAATTTCTTAAGGACACTGAGACCCAGGGGCTGCATAAGGCAGGGCTGACAGGAAGCCAAGGCTGTCTGCTCAGGCCTGAGACTCTGCTCCATCAAAGCTAAGCACAGAGGCTTTTGCAATTTTGCAAGTCTTGTATCATATGGCTGATTCCAGCACAGAAATTCTCCTGGTATAGACACAGCTGATCCTCACAACCAGTGGGCTTGGAGGTCAATTCCCCCCAGTGATACCAACAACAATCAAGACTTAACTAAACAAGACCGTATACATAGTCCACAAATGGGTGCACCAAGAGAGTCCACCTCAGGTAACTGGGGAGGTGGAGCTACTGGGCCACATAGGACACTTAGCACACAAAGCAACTCTACAAACTCAGGAAGTAGCAAAAATGTGAACAAAGGAACAGATCACAAACAAATTTAATGGAGGAAAACAAATGACTGGATATAGAATTCAAAACCACAGTTACAAGGTTTTTCAAGAATTTCCTAGAGCCAAAACCGGTTTGGCTCATTAGATAAAGCATTGGCCTGCAGACTGAAGGGTCCCAAGTTCGATTCCAGTTGGGGACACATACCTTGGTTACAGGCACATCCCCAGTGGGAGATGTGCAAGAGACAGCTGATTGATGTTTCTAGCTCTCTATCTCTCTTTCTCTCTGTAAAAAAAAATCATAATATATTTTAAAAAAAAGAATTTCCTAGAAAAGATGGATAAATTTAGCGAGACCCAAGAGGAGATGAAAAAGGACCAACTAGAAATTAAACATACACAGACTGAAACAAAAAATATTATACGGAGACCTAACAGCAGATTAGTGGAATGCAAGAATCAAGTCAAAGATTTGAAATACAAAGAAGGAGAAAATATTCAACTGGAAAAGAAAAAAGAATCCAAAGATGTGAAGATAGTGTAAGGAGCCTCTGGGACAACTTCAAGTATATAAACATCAGAATTAAAGGGGGTGCGAGAAGAGAGAGCACAAGATACTGAAAACCTATTTGAAGAAATAATGACTGAAAATTTCCCCCACCTGGTGAAAGAAATAAACTTACAAGTCCAGGAAGCGCACAGAACCCCAAACAAAAGGAATCCAAAGAGGACCACACTAAGGCACATCATAATTAAAATGCCCAGAGCAAAAGACAAAGAGAATATTAAAAGCAGCAAGAGAAAAACAGTTAATTACCTACAAGGGAGCACCCATACGAATCAAAATGACAATGAGGTATCATTTCACACCTAACAGACAGGCTATCATCAACAAATCAACAAAGAACTATTGTTGGTGAGGATGCAGAGAAAAAGGAGCCCTCATGTACTGCTGGTGGAAATGCAGACTGGTGCAGCTACTGTGGAACAGTATGGAGTTTCCCAAAAAAATTCAAAATGGAACTCCTATTTTACCAGTAATCCCACTTCTAGGAATATATCTCAAGAAATCAGTAATACCAATCAGAAAGAACATATGCACCCCATAGCAGCACAACTTATAATAGCTAAGATTTAGAAAAAGCATAAGGGCCCATCAGCAGATGAGTGGATTCAAAAACTGTAGTACGGTGGACAGCCAAGATGGCGGCATAGGTAAACACCTACACTGCTGCCTCGCACAACAATTTCAAAACCACAACTAAAAGACAGAACGGACAACATCCAGAACCACAGGAAAGCTGGCCGAGTATAAGTTCTACAACTAGAAGGAAAGAGAGGGGCTCACAGAGACCCAGAGGAGCTGCACAAAGTTGAGGTACGGAGACGCGCGCTGAGAGAGCAGGTGCCCGAGTGCCTGGCTGGCTTTCTCCGGCGGGAGGGAAACGGAGACTCTCAACGGCATTGAACCCCTTATCCTACGACACTAAACCCCAGACCCAGCCGAAACTCATACGGGGGGAGTTTGGACTGTGAAAAGGGAGAAGTGCACGGAAATTTAGGGGAGTCGCAAAAGATAGGAGGTCTGGTCATGGTCGGTCGCGCGCACACACACGGCGCCGCACGGAGGAGAGATTGCTGATTGTGCTGCTGGCTTTTGCGACTGGGCGGGAGACAGACCCTCCCAACTGTGCCACTTCTGAGTCCACTGGGCCCCTGTTTTGGGCGAAACCCTGGAGACCTAGACTCCTATGGTCCTGGCAGGCAGGGGAGCTGGAAAGGCAGCGGTCTAGAGGCACTGCGGGCGCGCGCACACAAGGACCGCTCCAGCGATTACCCAGTCACGTGAGATTCCAGGCCGTGGAGGGCGGGGCCGACTGGAAGGCAAGGCGGTCTCTTAAGCCCTGAGACTCCACCCATCCCAAGCTCAACAGAGGCTTCTGTACAGAAGTTTCCCCGACATAGTGAAAATGCCAAGACAAGGGAAGGGATCAAAAACCACGCTTATAAGGTTTTGCAAGAATATACTAGAAAAGATGGATAAATTTAGCGAGAGCCAAGAGGAGATGCAAAAAAGCCTACTAGAGATTCAAAAGAGCCAACTAGAGATGCTAGAGATGATGCATAAATTTAGCAAGTCCCAAGAGGAGATGAAAAAGGACCAACTAGAGACACTGACTGAAATAAAAAATATACAGAGTCCTAACAGCAGACTAGAGAAAGACAAGAATCAAGTCAAAAATTTGAAATATAAAGAAACAGAAAACCCTCAACTGGAAAAGCAAGAAGAGAAAAGAATCCAAAAATGTGAATATAATGTAAGGAGCCTCTGGGACAGCTTCAAGCATACCAACATCAGAATTGTGGGGGTGCCAGAGGAAGAAAGAGAGCAAGATACTGAAAACCTATTTAAAGAAATAATGACTGAAAACTTCCCACATCTGGTAAAAGAAATAGACTTACAAGTCCAGGAAGCACACAGAACCCCACATAAAAGGAATCCAAAGAGGACCACACCAAGACACATCATAATTAAAATACCAAGAGCAAAAGACAAAGAGAGTATATTAAAAGCAGCAAGAGAAAAACAGTTCATTACCTACAAGGGAGCACCCATACGACTGTCAGCTGCTTTCTCAACAGAAACGATGCAGGCCAGACGGGAGTGGCAAGAAATATTCAATGTGATGAATAGCAAGAACCTACAACCAAGAATAATCTATCCAGCAAAACTAACATTCAGAATTGAAGGGCAGATAAAGAGCTTCACAGAGAAGAAAAAGCTAAAGGAGTTCATCAACTCCAAACCAGTGTTATATGAAATGCTGAAAGGTACTCTTTAGAAGAGGAAGAAGAAAGAGGTAAAAGCCAAAAAATTATGAACAAATACATATCTATCAACAAGTGAATCTAAAAATTAAGTGAATTAAAAATTTGATCAACAGAATAAACTGGTGAATATAATAGAATCAGGAGCACAGAAAGGGAGTGGACTGTTAATTCTTAGGGGGAAAGGGGTGAAGGGTGTACAGGGAGA